>OVAX01003991.1:0-15846 GCA_900406405.1 Lepidium africanum | reverse complement strand
TTTTAAATTACAAAATTTCCCATCGGGTGTCATCGGGCCCACTCCCATCGAAACCTGACGGTAATTATTATATTAAATTTTTTTTAAAATTAAACAATTTTCCGTCGGGTTTCGTCGGGAGTGGTCCCGAGGAAACCCGACGGGAATCATTATAATTAACTTTTATTTTTTTTTAAATTACAGAATTTTCCGTCGGGCTCACTTCCGATGAAACCCGACGGAAAATTTATCCGATATTTTTTTAAAAAAGATTACTACTAGTTACTGACAAAAACCGACGGTCCCAGTCAGTTTTCGTCGCTTTCTCGTTGGTTTTTTTCCGACGGTTTTCCAATGGAATTTTTGCCGTAGAAATCATTCATGTTTTTTTGTAGTGATATATGACATGGAGTTCCCTCGTTGATAAAATCCACTTAACTGGTATGTGGCAGAATACTCTTGTAGTCCTCATCAAGTTTAGATATACAACAAGAATACAAATTTTCCTGTCTCAAAAGTTTTTTGTTTGAATACCTAATAAATCTCATACGCTGGTCATGACTAACACAGTCCAAGTTTAGAGAGCATTTTTCAGGTACAAATTTTTTGTAAATTGAGTTAACAAAAGCATTTTCTCCAATTTCAATCATGGCATCGACTTCCTCATCTAACCATTGAGAAAACTTGAAAAAAAAGAAATTTTTGTAAAGAGTAATGAATAAAAGAGACATCAAATGAGAAACCAAAATGTAATAAAGGAAATGAATGAACATTCCATATATCACCCAAGAAAACTAACCTCCATTAAGAAGTCTGGTTTTCCTACATCAGCACAAATATCAAATAGATTACTAACATATACCAAAAATATATATAAACATACGACACTAATTCTTCTAAAAAGGTTCTATATGCAAATAAAATTGCTAATACATGTGACCACAACATTATTTGATCTAAATGATATCATAATGAAAATCTGAAGGTGGTCTCTACAACTCAGCTTTTACAGAAAATGGTCTTATTGCATCGAGAAGAGAATGAAAGTACGGACCTTGATTGATTGCAAGTTTCCAACTACTATTTCTTGCTCTGGATTCTCCCTCAGTTTGAAATGAGCACAAGAATTTCAGTCAGATCGTAGATAACCTGAATTACATTATAAGGATATGAAAAAAAAATATAAATAAGTAAAACAATAATCAGTTTTATCTTACGGTGCCTTACTTCACTGTATACTTCAAGAATGAACAAGTCATAGGTTAGCGTTAGACGCCTTAGCTAGATTATAACTCACAATTTGATTGTACATTCTCTTCTCAGGATTTCTCGAAGCTTCTCTCGCACCTTTACACGTCTTGAACAACAAGAACCTATACCCTTTAGCTCTTCATGTCCTTATCCATAACCACCAAACACTCCTTTCTTTCCCCATACACCTCAAAAGCCGCCTTGAGATTCTTATAAGTCGTGTCCCATCTGAGACCACGAACGAATATGTTACGCTGAGAACAATAATGAGCGATCAATGGTGAAACCTTTTTTTTGGTTATCAGTCGTGAACCTTTCTCTACGTTTATGTGTATAAGGTTGATCAATTGTAGTAACCTCCATGATAGGACCGACGAATCTTCATGCTCCTCCTCCTTTCTCTGACTTCTCAATCTTTTTGCAGAAGCTTGAATGATTCGAGTTTCTAAAGAAAAACGGTGGCGATGATGATTCTAACAGTCCCTTTACTCCAATGTAATACATGTTGTATTGTTAGTCTAATTTCATTGGTTAGAGATTATTGATAGTCTAATTTTATTGGTTACAGACTGCTTGAGGTGTCATCTCCAGGAAACTCCAAAATGTTGATGTGTCGAGCCCTGGAGAGACAACCTCTTTTTTATATATATAATTCAAAACAACTTGTGTATTGCACAAATTCTTATCTAATATATCTTATATATTAAAGCAGAAGACACTTTTATTTTGAACGTGTTATAAACTATAAGATAAAATTAATCTAAGGTTTATATATTAAAATACAAAATTATAAAAATTATAAAAAGCAAAAATTTAATAAAAATATATCGGTTAAAAATTAGGTTATTGATTCGGTTCTGGTTCCAATTTGGATTTGATTTTTTGGATAAATTGAGGACACATTTTGGTATTTTGTCGGGTTCGGTTCATAAAATTTGGTATTTTGGTTATTTTGATTGAAGATTTATTCGGATATTTTATTTCTTGGATAAAGTTTAGTTCGGTATAGATCAAGTTTGAGTTCAGTTATTTCATATTAAAATTCAATATTAAAAAGGATTTAATAAAAAAAACTCTAAATTTTGGTTATTGATTTGATTCCAATTCAAGTTTGGGTTCGGTTTTTTAAATATATAGGTTAGGGACCCATTAGGGTAATTTGTTGGGTTTGGTTCAGATTCGATTCTTCCTATTCGGGGTTTGGACCACTAGAAAAACATTTCAAAAACAATATTCAAAATTTCAAAATAGATCTAAGAACCAAATGGACATGGGTTGAAAAATATAATCAAATCTCATGCTATAGCGTGAATATAATCCTAGTATATATATATAAAGTTAAATCTTACTTTCTTCTCATGATGTCGTCTCATCAACTCTAAATTAAAACCACAATTACAATCATTTAAGTTACCATCTTTAATTTTGAGCTACAAATACAAAAAAGTCCAAATTATTCATTCAGTTCATATATATTCTCCAAATACAAAACACACGGTAAAAAAATATTAAAGAGCAATATTATATTACTAAATTATAATATTGTATAACTAAAATTATATAGAAATAACCAAATCATTTATGCACTTCATATATACTCTCTATATACATAACACCAGAGTAAAAAAAAACATATTAGAGAAAAATATTAAATGATAATATTGTATGACTAAAAGAAAATACGCATTCACATCGTAGTTAAAAAATTTCACAAATAAAACAAACGTACAAAAAAAAAGAGAACTGAAAAAGACATTACATACAAATATATATTTATTTGACATTTTTGACTCCTCGTATATCAAAGTAAAAGAATTTATACTTATTGAAAGCACAAATAAATGACCAAGAGTAATAACAAATTTATCTCCACTGCATTGTCTTAACTCTCCACTATATTATCTGAACCATCCAAAATGTAATTTCTCCTCCTCTTCTCCTATCGAATAGATCATTTGTTAATTTTAAATAATTCTTGTCACTTATTACAAATTACATCTTCCAAATTTACATCAAATTAAACAAAATGGAAACTTATCACCTCTCTTTTTTAGAATTGAAAGCTGGTCGAAGTTCACAACATGTCATTATAAGGGTTTTGCGCTTTTGGGAAGTCCGCAATGTCAAGAAAGGTATAGAGCTCATGGGGGTCAACATGTTGCTCCTTGATGAAAAGGTATAATGACTTCTACGACTAACGTAAAATGAACTACTTAAATATGCCATATATTTATAAATATTACCTCACATCCTTGCAGTCAATGGTCACGCAAGGTTCCATTCATGTTCACAACCTACATGTATTCAAGAATCTTTTGAAAGAAGGTGCAATATACTCCATTAGTGACTTTGACATAGCAATGTTTGATTGTTAATGATTTTCTTTTTCTCATATAAGGAATTGTTTTTCTTATTAAGAATGTTTAGTAAATTAATTCGTAATGATACAAATTTCGTCCGAAAAGCGGGTTCCCAACTAATTATATGTAAAAATTAATGAGGTGACTAAAAAGAAAAAAGCTGGAAAATAATTAGGAAACATTTGGGTCTAAATGGTAACAGCTGAATCTAGCTGAATCTGACTGAATTTTAATTTTATTTTATCAGCAGAATATGACTGAATAAGTTAAAATCAAATGGTAACAGAGGAATCTGGCTAAATTTAATGAAATTTAATATTATTTTAGTAAGAAAATAAATAATATTGTACATCATAAAACATCAATCTATAAATAAAAATTATTGAAATTTTTTAACTAATACTTAAAAATTGAATAATAATTAAAAATATTGTTTAAANTAACTAATACTTAAAAATTGAATAATAATTAAAAATATTGTTTAAAAATTAAACTTCTAAAATATTTTGGTTGATATATATATATATATATATATATTTATTTGAATAAGTAACGTATTAAAACAAAGTAAATTCAATTTGAAATAGAATGTATCAAACCGGACTAGAATTGACTAAATAGTCAATTGAAAACATACGATTCATATACCTGAAAATCCAAATATGAAGTTGAGTCTTACCTAAAATTGAATAGGATATCAAGTATACATGAAATAAAATTTTATACTTAAATTTTATCTTTTACTAAAAATTTAATATTTAAATATTCAAGATTACTATAGATTTTGATTATATTATTATTCATTTTGGAATGAAATAACAAGAAGTCCAAAATATTTGAATATTTATTTAAATTTTAAATTTTGTTAAATTATTTTTTACTAAATCTTAATTTGTTTTGATTTTAAAGAAATATATAAATTTGAACTCGATTAAAACTGAATAATTCACATAAAATTTGGATCGAACTATCACAATCTGACCATGTCCATTATATAACGACCTGATCTCAATGTAAAAAATATGTTTAAATATGTGTTAACTGAGTGAAATCAAAAACCTGAAAACTTGAAAAATCTAATCTGAAACAGCTTAGTTTGTTAGTTATAATAAATATATATTTATTTAAATACTAGTTAGTATCTATAATAATAATAAAACGTTGTATAATTGAGCTAAATTGTGTTATATGCAAACGGTAACAGCTGAATTTGTAGAATTGTTGAATTGAGCTGAATTTCTGAAAAGATGTCACCAGTTACACAAAAAGTTGGCAAAGCGTGGTTATAATTTTTAAAAAACGTCGGTTTATATTCTACAAGCAAACACAATTTAAGAATTTTACATCATAATACCTAGCCGCAACGTTCTCTCTCTAAAACCTCCGCACAAATTTCATCCGATCTCCCTCCCCGGCGGCTTGCCGTTCTCACCGCCGCCAGGGATGGGTCCCTCTCACCATCCTCTTTCTAGCTAAGGCTCTTCCCACACCCTATCTCTCCGACGCACCATTTCGCTCTTTTGGCTCCATCTCCAAGTCACCATCTCTGTTTGCCGTGCTGGATGGTGGCATGTCGGGTTGGTTATGCTTAGATTCTTCTTCCTTGTCGCCTGAGGACACGAGGTGAGGAGTTGAACCTCGTGGTGACTAACCCTGCTGAGTTTTTGTTTTTTCGGTTTCGCCGAAAACCAAATCTTTCTCGTCGGTATCTGATCTGCTATGCCTCCGTACGCAACGTCGCCAGAGGACAGCGGTCGGTTGATCAGAGCCTGTGTTGTAGTCAAATGCCCCCGCCTACATCAAGTTTTCCCTTGGCGGGCAGTGATGGCTATCGATAGTCTCACACTATCTCTCTCCTTTTTTCTTATTAACTTCTTCATTTGCCCTAGTTAGAGGACGATTAGGTGTTGGTATTATTGGTTGTGAGCTAAAGGTTTTAGGTTCTGAGGATTCTACTGGTTTTGGATATTGGAGGGTCATCGTTTGTTTCGGTCATTAGGTTTGATAAGGTGTGGTTCTAGTTTTTGTTTTGTTATCAGTCAACGAGATTGGTTCGCTTGGTCCACTAGTTTAGGATCGAACCTCTAATAATTTCACGATGTCTCTGTTCTGCATTAAAGTTTTAGTTCTCGACTACAACTTCTACCGACGCATCCAAGACGTCAATCTCGCCGAAGTTGTGAAAGATTCAGAAGTGAGTAATTTGATCAGGCTCCGTGTTTCAGGAAGAGGATTATCTCGACTGCATCTCCCATCTGTTTGTAGCAGATGGTCTTTCAAGATGGTAATGTTAATTTTCTTGATTAAAAGTTTTTTCAATCATAGTCGTGCAAAGCATTTGCTTTATCTTTTTCGCTAGAGAGTTTTAAGGTTTGGTTTAAAGCTTCTAATCTGAAAATTGTATTTTCATTTCTTCTATCTCGATTATAAGAACATCTTCGTTAATAATATTCTACCTTTGACAAAAAAAAAAATGGAAAAGAAAGTATATGAAAAAAAACTGGAAAGGAAAATATAAATTTACTCAAAAAGTAAAGTAGAATCATGTTACACTTACACATACGACATACATTACATTATGCTATGATATTATCTATCATTAAGTATATGATTAAACAACATTTCTGTAAAAAATTACGTCACCGATTTTGGCTTTATACACTCGCGGAAGTTACGGTGACCAATGAAAGTGATACTTATAGACTTTCTTTCTCAATGATACTCTGTGAGCTTTCCATAGGCCGCAGTATTATTTCGAATTCAAACAAGTGGATCGCATTTATGGGCTTTGTAGGCCCACATATAGTGCGCTGTGCGCACAATCTGGTCCATATCAATTTACGTTTATTTTTTTAATTTTTATATCAAATGTATCTTTCATTCATACAATTTTCGAATTTTGACAGAATATATACGCAACAAAGAAAGCAGAAAAAATAAAAAATTACAGAAGCTACGGATATAACAAACAACAAACTTAGAACCGAAAGAAAAGCCTAAAACCGGGCGAGCAAAGAGCACCGACCCAAAGCTCAAAGAGTTTTCCTATAAACAAAATTGCCATGAGCGACCCGGTCCAAAAGACAAAGAGACACCTAGCTATAAGGAGCAACCCGAGAGACATCTAAGCAAGCACAACTGAACCCACGAACCTACCTTTCACAATCTTCTCGAGGCAGACACGGTAAGGTGTCACAAACCGAAAACGCAATTCGACACAACAACAAGATCTCCAATCTAACACGAACCAGATCATAAACAAACCACCACACCACCTAAACTAGAGAGACTCTAAACTAAACCAGAGACGACCAAAAAGACTGCTACCTAGTCACAGCTGTCCGCAACTGAGATTTAGGCGGTATCGATCCAGAACGAAACAGGAATAGGAAAGAGGTAACCTTACTAGAATTACGGTGAGAGAGGCAAAATTAGCGAATGACCAAGGAAAAGGCGACTGTAGATCAAGATCTTCATACCACCAGCCACACGGATAGGAGATAAATCCGGTGAGCGTAAGTCCGGCCAGAGCAACCGGAGGATCTCTTCATGGGCCACGCTGTCCTCGAGTGAGCCGGCGGAAGAGAGGTTCGGCGAAGCACCGCCCACAGTACTCAGTGGAGCAGCTAACGGAGGAGAAACCGGAAGAGGTGGAGATGGTCAGATCTAGGATGCGTCAAGAAGAGGCCAAAGGGGAGAAGAAGTGGAGGGAGAAGAGGAGACATTGAGGGTCCCCTTATCGGCGATGGTGAGGAGCGGTGGCCGCCGGAAGGGGAGATCGCTGGCTTCAATGATTTGTATGGAAGAGAGAGAGAAATGATAGAATCGGGAGGAGGAGAGAGAAAAGTGTCATGTGTAGTTAAGTTGGTTGTTTGTTCATCTATTTACGTTTTTGGTTAACATAACCAAGTATAAGATATATAAAAATCGTAATTAGTCTCTAACGTGACTCGTGGCTTTTAACATGGGTTTGATTGGTTACACGAAAATGGTCGTTCGCAAACGATATGCTTATTTTGGTACCAATCAGTACTTCGTTTGAAAAAACTGTTTGCAAATGACATTTTCTAGAAAAGGTCGTTTGGATTTAGTTTTAGTCGTTTAAAAAAATCGTTTGCAAACAGAGTTATTTACATTCGTTTGAGAAACGACCGTTGTTTTAAATACATACGACCGTTTATTTTTGTAATTTATGTATGATTATAGTTTAAGGAATAATATATGATTCATATTATAATTTAAGAAGAAGAATTATTTGTTTATATTTATAAAAAAGTCATTTGTTAGTACACTAATATTATTTTTAAAAAATACTTGTAATCTATATATTTATTTTATATTAAAAATTTTAAACTATATACTATTCCATAATTTTTAGAAGAATTGTTTAAATCAAGTTTTACATACTAATTTTTATCTCATTACACTATTCAACCATTGTAGTGTTAACAATTAACATTAATTCTCAAACAACCTTCGTTTGAAAATCTCTTTCGCCAACCGCTCTTTTCAAACGGTCGTTTTCAAACAACCTTCATCTCAACAACTCATTTTTTTTCTAAACAATCGTTTCAAATTATGTTACCAATCAGATCTCGTATGTTTCAAACCACCACCTCTAAAGGACAAGGACCACATCAAAAATAGTGTTCTTTGTTTTTGTTTTATGTTGTTTTTTCTCGTTAGGTGAATACCAAAGTGACAGAATCTATACTAACTAAAGGATAGAAAACGGATCCAAACAAATATTTATTGTTGTACCGTTCCATACATAAAATTAGGACCTAGTACAATTTTAATTTAATTTACAAAAAACGAAAAAACAATATTCCTTTTCTCAAAATTTGATTTGGAGATTTAGGACTTTTAATTTAACAAAAATGAGTTACTTCAAACTCTATTTAAGAAAATGGACCGGATTGACAATTGTTTTTGTTGTTATAGAAAACAAAAATCTTTGTAAGAGATTAAAACTAAATCGATCAATCTAGTTTGTTTTTGACTCTTGAACATAATTGATTTGATTTTAATCACTTACAATGAATTTTGCTTTTTAAAGAAATGAAAGCAATGCCAGTAATGCCCTATATCTCCCAAGGAGCCATAATCTTAAATGCCTAAAAGTCACAACAATAAATCTCTTATATCCATAACTATCTTTTATACCCATTTTCATTTAATAAAATATGTTCGAACAAAAATACCCTTTTATTTTTCTCTTCTATTTTGGATAAAATTAATTTAAAAAGAGGAAAAAATTAGAAGAAATATGTGACTGTATGGTCCCGACAAGAAAGAGAGGAAAACGAAGATTCTGACGAGCTCCGCCACTGCTGCCGTCGAACATCACCATCTTGCTTTGCATCACTGTTATTCCTTCAACCTTCAAATTGCAGGTTCGTTAGATGCCAAATTTGGTTTTAGATTTGTAAACTGAGGATATGATTTTGCTCATGTGCATTGGGGTGTTTTACCATGGATCCTGGGTTGATTAGGAGCTTGAGTTGTTTACAAATGGTTTTCAGTGGTTGATTCGTAATGTATTTTAGATTAGAACTCGAATGGATCCAATCTGAGGTGAGTTCTTGTGATAGGAGACCTAGGTAAAATAGTTTAACTAATAAAACTAGTATTACTAATAAATGTAGTATAACTAGTATAAGTAGTATTACAGGTTGAACCAACTGTCGAGAGTGGTCAAAATTTTGGTTGATAAGAACTATGACGAGTTGTGTTCAAATGATTGTAATGATGATGGTGAAATTAGAGCTAAGGGCAACATTATCGAGGAGCTCTTAATTAAAATCTCTTAGCAATATTAAATAATTATATAAAAAAAAAGGTGAGTCGGCGTCTCTAACAATGGAAGATCGTTTCTCAAATAAGAAACGGTCCTTCACTTTTAAATACATTCCACATAAATTTTAATCATTTTTTAATCTAAGAAATCCTCAATATACCACCGATAATGCTGGTCTAATGCCTTGACTTTGTACGTAGAAAAATAACAAGTTAGTTTAGTGATGATGATGGTGTTGATTGACGTGATGAAGGTGTGGATAAATCAGATATTGGTGATAATTATATTAAGCTTCCATTTTGTTGTAGAAAATAGTCAATCTATAGAGGATGAGAACACAATTTGGTTCTGCATGTACTTCAAAAATTTCCAAATAAGAAAGCATTGTAAGATGTGGTAAATAAAGCCTCATTTGTTAACACTTTTAGTTTTACTATTAAAAAAATTTGAAGCATGACGTTTATTGCTAAAATGTTGTAAATAAAGCTGTAAAAGGGGATTACGAGCTACAAGAATTTGAGGTACATATATTTTCTCGGTTAGAATCTAGTCAAAGCAAAAGCAACAACATGAAGAGGCAACGCACACCACACTTAGTTGCATACTTTTTGCGTGAGGATTATCATACTCCACATCCTAAACTTATCATTGATCCCGTTAAGACAAAACTAGGTGCCAATATATCATACTCCACAACTTTTAAAGGGAGAAATCTACCTGTTAGTGAAATGCGTGGTACATCGGAAGAAAACTAGAAGATGTTGTACTGTTATTTGTACATGATAGAGTAGGCCATGAATGTACAATACAATGTTTGAAATTGGAGGAGAGTACTGTGAAAGAAAAATGGGCAAGGCATTTTATTTCCGGGAGAAAAATACAACATAAACACAAGTAACTCTGGTTAATACCATACTTAATAAGATAATTAACACATTTGTAAAGTTGTTTAATGAACATTGGAAGAAGACCGTGTATGGAACGACTTCAAATAAATTAGTGCATTTTGTGGAGAACTAGTGTAATGACACCGATATAATCACACCCAACCACAGATCGATAAAGATCCAAGAAACCATTTACCGATAACAGAGCGCAAAGCTCACATTTTTCAGGTTTCCTACAATGTGGGAGGCTAAAAGCCTGCAGTGACGGCTACGATTTTGAGGAATTCCCTCTAGGTATGCAAAGGATTACATATTTCTCAATCTCTAATTTTATTGATAACAAAGGATTACATATTATGAGAAATTTTCAGAGGAAACCCTAATACATAATAAGCCATAAACCTTACTACAATAATGCATAAGAAAAGAAAATAAGAAATAAAAATAATAGCCATTTAATGAATCATGCTTACTTATTCTCTTGAATCAATTGAAATTATCCTTTAAAAATACATAATGGTCTTCAACATCTTGGACCTAAAAACAAAGCTACTTAATTAATAATAATGTTAATTAGTTTCACCTTAAAAATAAAAAGGGACCTTCTTGGCTATTAGTATTGTTATTCGTGTTGTCTTGGGTCGTTCAGGTGCTGAGACCATAGTAAATGTCTTACCTTGGAGACAGAAGACATACAAGATAAAGGACTCGACATGAGTTTTGCTTCGACCAAATGCCCAAAGTTTATCTAACAATAGTTGACACAAGTTCATTGGCATCTCATTACAAGAGAAGCATTCTCGTTACATGCCACCAATAATTTTAGAACTAAAGCATGACGTCTTACCTTAGTATTGTTATTTGTGCGTAGCCAAGACAGTGATTCACTAGCCTTGAAGTTATCACATCCTCGTAGCTTCTCGAGTCAGTGATGTGGGTATTCTCCACATGTTTAAACTGGTAGCTCAATTTGAACTATTTATTCCTTTGGAAAGGGAAGGTCGAGGATAGCACACTCAATAAATGCGTCGAGCCATTAGTACAAAGTGCCTATCAGTAAGCTGCTCTTTCCTCTCAGTTCCAAGATTCACAACTCGGGCTGGTAAGTCCTGCAACAAGCTTGGTTCACTCCTTTAGCAAACACCATCACCTGCTGCTTAGGTCTACATAGGGTAGAACATCAAGTGGTGCTCACAGATTCTTGGCGGGAGGAGGTGTTGAAGTCTCCTTGTCCATGGTTGTACCCATGGCATCTTCACTTTGCTAGTCCAGGAACAGAGCAATATTGGCATCCTTTGAACGTACGGGCATAGCACGGCCACGGTTGGTACCACTTAATCTCGATGTAGTGGTGGATAAGCGAGCTTCATAATCTAGAAAAGAGAAGCTCGATGGCCTCTTGGGATTGCCTACATCATGTGTGATGGACGGAGAGCGTGTGAAGGTCTCGCGCTCGGTAAAAAAGTGAGTCTTTAGACTCTCGGGATCAGCAGTGGCAAATATGACAGAATGAAGTGGATCCAAAGCTTCAATGTTCAAGTTCAGGTGTTAATCTTCTCAGGTTTTTGATGGCACAAAGTTAATGTGCACTCTATCATTTTTATGAACCTTCTTATCTTCTTCAAACCCCTGTGAGTCACGCATGTGTACTCTCATCGGTAGGGCCGATGACTTGGGGTTCACGACTGGATCTCGCTAGTAGCAAAGAGAGAGTTAGAGGTGGAATCACTCTCTCCTCAAGGGCGCTTCGTTTCCGATTCTTAAGATGGAGATGCGACACTTTGGTTTCACAGGCACAACACATGCGATTGGAGGGTCTGCAACAGTGTTGGCAGCGACATTTCTTGGGGTATTTGACATAAATCTGGACTGTGGGAAGTGATGCTGAACCATGAGAGCATGGACAATAGCATTCATTGTCAAGATATGTCGATCAAGGCGATTGGTAGGGGTAAGGACGGTGGATCTAAGGTTAAGGTAGCAGATCTTACCGCGGCGAAAGATGGTCAAATCAGAATGAGAAGCTGATCCTTGGCTCTGATAGCAAAATGGTGCATCGACACCAGAATAAGCATGCTTAACCTCAATTCGATGAGAACCCAAGGGACTGTCTATCAACGACAGAGCGCGAAGCTCATGTTTTTTAGGCTTTGTAATGTGGGAGGCTAAAAGCGTGCGACTATGATTAGGATTTCGAGGTACTCCTAAGGTGTGCAAACGTAAAAGGTTTTTTTTTTTCTCAATTCTTATTTTATTGATTTGCCAAATGCAAAAAAAAAAAAATGCATGTTGGGTCTTTGAAAGTGTTCGAAACAAAAGATTACATATTTAGAGGAAACTCCTAGAGAAAACCTTAACACATAAGCCATGAGCATTATTATGATAATCCATAAAATTAGAAACAAAAATAAGTCTTTTAATGATTCAAGCTCTCCTATTCACTTAGCCAATCAAAATTGTCATTTGCAAAATAAAATATGACCTTCAACATTTTGAGCCTAAAAACTAGGCTACTTAATTAACCTTAAAAATAAAAGGCACCCTCTTCAGCTTATTGAAAACCAAACAAAATATTAGACCCAATGAATTTATTATGTCATAAAAAATAAAATAAATAGAAAATAAATAGAAAAAGTCATAAGAGTAAAAACATGCTATTGGAGCTGAGTGAGTTGCTATAGTGAAGCAGAGAGAAAAGGAGCTCTTGACATTTCCTCTGCATCTTTAGCTTGTTCTCTGCAAATCAATTTCATATCTCTGCAACTTGTCTTCGTTATTTGCAGAGAAGTTTTTTGTGTACAGAACCGGTTTAAGTTGGTTCATTTAATAGGAAATCACTGAACTGATTTCTAATTGTTTGTAATATGAAATGTTGGTTTAAGATTTGTTTAAACCGACATTAACTCTTGTATAAGTTGTTTTCGATGATGGAATAAACTGCAGGTTGGTTGGAAAAATAAAATTGATATGGTATCAGAGCATGAATATCCTTTGAGGATACTTTGAGCTTGATTCTTCTTACCCGACGATAGTTTCGTCTTCGCTTCTTCTTTTCCGGCGAAAGAATCGCCGAGATTCCGGTGATAGTTTCGTCTTCGTTTCATTTCCTGTTTCGGCGATAGTCACTGTGTCGTGATTCATCAGTGGAGAATTTGTGCTTTTCGTCCTTGTTTCGTCTTCGTTTCTTGTTCTTCGGCGAAAGATTTGCTGAAGATTCTGGCGATAGTTTTGTTTTTCGTTTTCTTTCTTGTTTCGAATTTGCTGAGATTCCGGCGAGTTCATCAATGGCGAATTTGGATGAGCAAAAAAATCAAAATCATGGAGCGATGGTTGCTGTACCGGCGATGGTTTCGCCATATACTCTGTCAAGTTCAGATAATCCTAGATCTTTGATTTCTCCGATTCTCTTGAACGGCGACAACTACAACGAATGGTCAGTGGAGTTCTTGAATGCTTTGCAAGCTAAGAGGAAGCTCGGGTTCATCAACGGTACTCTAACTAAACCACCGGTAATAGATCCTGATTATGAAAACTGGCAAACGGTGAACTCAATGTTGATTGGTTGGATACGTGCTTCAATTGAACCAAAGGTAAAGTCAACTGTGACATTTATCTCTGATGCACAGCTGCTTTGGGAAGAATTAAAGCAACGGTTTTCTGTTGGTAACAGTGTTCGTATTCATCAGATCAAAGAAAAACTTTCTTTGTGTAAACAGAATGGCAGAACAGTGCTTGATTACTATGGTTCTTTGTGTTCTTTGTGGGAAGAATTGCAAATTTATAAACCACTACCTACATGTACTTGTGGAGCGAGAATCCAGATTTCTAAAGAAAGAGAGGAAGAGAAATTACATCAATTTCTCCTTGGTTTAGATGATAGCAAATTTGGAAGTGTTTGTACCACTCTTGTAGGACTTGATCCTTTGCCATCTTTAGCTTCTGCTTACTCTCGTGTAGTTAGAGAAGAACAAAGAATGGCTTCCACTCTGGAAAAGGAATATAATCAGAATGCTGTTGGATTTTTTGTTCGTGGAGAAGCAATTTCAACAAATGGAAATGCACAGTCTTCTTCAACAGTTCTTGGCAGCACTCGTCAAATGCTGTGCTCTCACTGTGGAAGATCGGGACATGAGAAGAAAGGATGCTGGCAATTGATTGGTTTTCCCGATTGGTGGTTGGAAAAAGCTGAGAAATAAGCGAATAAGAGTATGGGAAAGACAAAAGGGAATTTTGTGACTCGGGACAAAAAGCCTTCAGCTGCAACAGCTAGAACAGCTAAAGCAACTACTTCAAATGGTTCTGTCTTTCCGGAGCTGTCTCTTGATCAATGGCAGACACTTCACCAGCTTTTACGTGAAAAGAAAACGGAGGGAGCTCCCCGAAACAAGGATAAGCTTTCAGGTAAGAAAGGGTCATGTGATGTGATTATCGATTCCGGAGCATCACATCACATGTCAGGAGACCTTTCTTCCTTACAGAATGTTCAAAACATTCCTCCTTGTACAGTGGGCTTTGCTGACGGAAATAGCACGTTTGCAATGCAAATGGGAACTCTTACTCTTTCTGATTCTTTACTTTTATCTAAAGTTCTTTATATTCCTTCCTTGAATTGTACTCTGGTGTCAGTTTCTACACTGCTCAAAGAAACTACTTGTGTTGCTCTTTTTACAGATTCCTTTTGTGTTTTACAGGACCATTTGTCGAAGAAGATGATTGGAGCTGGTAGGGAATGCCATGGCGTATACTACTTCAGTGATGTTCCAGCCAGTCTTCACTCAATGTCTGTAAAAGATGAATCTTCACTTTGGCACTCCAGGCTAGGACATCCCTCTAGCTCTACTCTTTCTCGTTTTTCCTTTCTAACTGACAAAATTTCTCAGTTTGATTCTCATTTCTGTGATGCTTGTTTGAAAGCAAAACAAACTCGACATAGTTTTTCGGAGAGTATCAATAAAGCTGCTAGTTCTTTTGATTTGATTCACTGCGATGTCTGGGGTCCCTATAGGACTCCTTCTTCTTCTGGTGCCACTTACTTCTTAACAATTGTTGATGACTTCTCTCGTGCAGTGTGGGTCTATCTTTTAATTGCAAAGTCTGATGTTAAGCAAGTTTTGAAGGAATTTTTTGCTTATGTTAAGCGTCAGTTTGATAAAGATATTAGAGTGTTTCGTAGTGATAATGGCTTAGAGTTTATGTGTTTAGGAGATTTCTTTAAGGAACAAGGCGTCATTCATCATACTTCTTGTGTCTATACTCCCCAATAAAATGGTAGGGTTGAAAGAAAGCACAGACACATTTTAAATGTAGCTAGGGCTATGTTGTTTCATTCCTCTCTTCCGATTAGTTTTTGGGGAGAAGCAATTCTTACTGCAGCTCATGTGATTGACTTGATTCCGAGTTCCCTTAATAAAGGGAAGTCTCCTTATGAAGTCTTGAATGGAAAGAAACCTGATTATGATCATCTTAAAGTTTTTGGCTCTGCTTGTTATGTTCATAACCAATCTAGGAGTAAAGATAAGTTTGAGGAGAGGAGTCGACATTGCATCTTTGTAGGATATCCTTTTGGTCA
>OVAX01003990.1:0-15853 GCA_900406405.1 Lepidium africanum | reverse complement strand
TATATATATATATATATATATATCATTATATCAATTTAGTTCGTATACTTTTCTCAAGCTCTTAGTATGATTCCATTAATCAAGAAATGTCAAAAGAAACAGTTTGTGCTATTGTCATTTATCAAATACAGTTTCATTCCAACGACCATTATTCCTCTCAGAAAGATAACTAAACCAAACTTTTTAAGCTTCTTGAATAATATAGTAACATGAAAAGTGATTTTCTTTTTGTTATACAAGTATATAGACGGTGAAGTTTCTGCTATTTTCCCATATGAATTCAACTTCAGAGTAATGTTTGGGAAGGGTTTGCCTATGAATTGAATCCTATATTTACCATCCAATTTTTTGACAAAACAAAAACATATACAAACAACTTCTAAAAGCAAAAAGTCTCAAATGTGGATTATATACGCCTTTTTTAACATTTGGATCTACAAAACTCAATGTATAGCTTAAAACTCACCTCTAAAATTTTTTTTTAATCTACTATAATTTAGCGGGGAAGAATCGAATCTCTGATGCTAAACATTAGGTAGATCATCCTAAACACCAGAGTGAAAGTACTGAGTGATTATATAAGCTTAATTTAGAGTTTTCTTATAAACTATAATATTCAAATTTCAATGCTTTAGACAAATTTGAAAAATAATGACTTACAAAATTTCATATTATTAAAGGAAATTCCTCATTTTAATATTTGTGTGCTTGAAAAGCATCTACACATTTTCGTTTCGTCTTTCGGTTTAAAGCCCTCTTTTTTCGTAAAACTGAACAAAATAAAAAAGTATTTTCAGTAAAAGTAATAGAAATCATGCATATTTAGATTTTAGAAAGTGAAAAAAATGGTATTATCAGAGAAACACATAATTGAGACAAGTAACACACATGTTGACTTTGGTCATAAATGGTGAATTGGTTTTTGGTTTTTAGATTCTACTTTTTGGTTTTTGATTTTCAATTTTTGATTTTATTTTTTAGTTTTAGAATTTTGTTAATAGATTTTAGTTTCAAAAACTCAAAAATTTGGTTTTTGGTTTTTAGAAAAAGTAACGTGAGTTTTGTAAAAATTGGTTTTCTTAATTTTAAGAAAAATAGAAAAACTAAAATTGTGAATGTTTAATTGGTGTAAAAACTGTTTTTAAATTTTTAAAAATACTATTTTCTCAAAAACTTAATTGGCTAAAATCAGAGTTTAAACAAAAACAAAAAACTATCCTAAACACTTTTGATTATAGTTGTAGATGCAGGGTCGATTTCTCTTTTGGTTCTACAAGGTATAGTTAGATTCTAAACAAGTGATGTCGTTATCAGAGATTTAGTGAATAGATATTAGAGAGTGCAAGGAAGAAGACACTAACTAACTCCACCAAACATAATTACTAATTTCTTGTTCACCAATCAATGTCCTTAATATTCTTTTCATGTGCAACTCCTTTCTTAACAACATGATGTTTACTTTTCCAATTTTATTACCTTTCGGATTCTTATTGTTTTAGATATTTACGTAAAGATACACGTTTTTGACTTTTCTAAAGTATTATCTTAATCTTTTGGGATTTGATACTTCATTTGCATTTGCGATTATACAGCACTTTAATTTTTTATTTTAATTATTCAATATCATACATATATATATTATCAATAATTAGATTGACAAAATCGGATTCATATCTCAACTTTTTCTAAATCTCAAAATTCTGTACACAGAGTTATGGAATTACATGACTACATATATTCGAATTCCGGAAGAAAAAACTACTAATGTCAACATTAAACCATTTAAACAAAAACACTCGTATCGTGTATAGTTTGGTTTCAATCTTGTATATTAATGTATTTTATCATCTTTTAACATCATATATATGTTATTTAATAATTTATTTGGTAAAATCTATCAAAATCTATAATATTTAATATATATTTTAAACAAAATCCCACCACTAAAATCATCTAAAATCACATTATCAATAACACCCCGTAAAATAAACACAAACATTCTCATCTGAATAATAGTCATTTTATAACATTTCACGTATATTCATATTAGAAATCTTCACATAATAACAAATTATAAAGTCATATAAGAAAACTATTACGACATGTTGGTGTATAATTAGCTAGATTCTGTTAGAGTAAAGATGTTATTGTTAAGACAAGACTAGGGAGTTGAAACAAATTAATGGTATCTTAGGCGGTTAGACGAATCATCTTCTGTTACCTCAATCATTTTTACGTTTACAACATTAACGAAACCATAATCATTTTTACTTTAGCTTCAAGCCAATCTTTTTGTTTTTAGTATTTTGTGTTAATCATATTAATCTTTTTTACTTAATGAGTTCGCCGTTGATTCATATCTAACTCATAACATTTTTTCTTCATAAAAAGGATTTGTATCATCTTTTACATTATTATTCTTTTGAATGCAAATTGCATGCTTTATTCCCCTCCATAATTCTTTGTCTTTCTCCACAATTATTTTATTTGTTTAACTAACAAGTAAAGCTAAATAAAAAGAGGCAAATCGTGGTATCGAAAGTTGACCTTGTGTGTTATGTCTCATTATTTTGTGTAAGTATGAAAAGTTGAAAACAACATGTAGATTTACAAATTCAAATTGGAGAGTCAAAACTGTTACGGACAAGTCACCTAAACCCTGAAAATTGACTACACGTCCTCATAGCTTTAGTGTTTGTCACTTTTGAAATTGGCAACATTTTGTTTTCACTAACTATCGCAATTTTGTGTTCCTCCCAATATATTCACTCTCCAATTAACAATAGATTTTTTCTTCTTGATAGACACATAAATATAATAGAAAGCTCAAAGTTAGAAATCATATAAATCAATATATTTATATGATCAATTGAAATACTTAAACTAGAGAAATATCAAACATTATTTGATGATAACCATAGCAAGCCAAAATGTTGTTTTTCATTTTCATTCATCATAAAGTTTCAGATATATATGTTATATATTTTGACTAAAGCGATAAACGTCTCAACAAAGTCGGCCTTAAATCCAAAGTAACATATCTTATCTTAAGTCGTCTTTGTTTAGGTATTATACTGTTGAATGTAGGTGGCCACATAACGAGTAAAGAAATACTACAACTATATTCCAATTATACACGTTTTCATTCTTTTATAATATATATATATATATATATATATATATATTGAAAACATATTTTTCAGTTCCTATTTTTTAAGCCAAATTATGGTTTTGAAAAGTTAGCTAGGCAACATAAAAAAAAAAAACAATTTTTATCACCAAGTTTTTCTTAATCTGATTGTTAGAATAATCAAACTAATGATTTGATATCAAGGGTTCGATTCTTTCCTACTACATTATTGTTGATTTAAAAAAAATATTTTGGGGGTAAGTTTTAGACTATTGATCAAGTTTTGTCGATCCAATTGTTGATAAAAAAAATTTAAAAAAAAGCTTAGTTTGTTACTATCCCATTTATAACGAAAAAGACTACATAAAAACATATATAGTACTCATAAAAACAATTTCGGTCAATAATTAGATGACAACACAAATACATAATCCAAATCTTGAATTTTATAGCATAAAGTTACGTCAATAAAGACATTCTCGTATATGAATCCACTGTCAGTCAAATTGTAGACCTATCTCAGCCTTATATATTAATTAGAAGAACAAATACAAGATAACATATGTAATAATAGCATTTATTGATACATGTCAAGTTTACAACATAATGACATTCTGTACTTATCTCGAATAATGTTACTCCAAGACAGAACAATACAATCCGGTTCAAAATTCAATTAACAACGAAAATGACTTCATAATTGTAAAACCAATCTTATGATCTCAAGTCTTATGTATTAAGAAAATGCACAATATTAGTATATTACAATAAGCCTAATGAGTTAGATCTTAAGATAAGATTCAAAACATTACGTACTTAAATTTTGTTTGCAACTTAGTGTACGTTTCTCCACATAATACATATTGATAATGCGATCCAAAACAAAATATTTTAATAGTACTAATTCATTTTATTCTCAGTTTATGACAATTATGGAATATTACATCTAAAGTCAATAGAAAAAACGTGTTAATCAAGAATTCAAGAGACGTAATCACCTTTCAATTTTTTTTTTTTATAACGTGGTAATTGTTTTTTTTTCTTATAGGCCCCAGTGGGTGCAACTACTCTTCGAATGTTGAAACAAGCTTTGGCCTTCAATTAAATCAAAACCTAATCCTCCAACCGCATAAACACCATAATTTTCTCATCAAATTAAATACAAATATACATAAAATAACAAATCTATTCACCAATATTTCCAAATATTATTGTCTTTGTCTCTCTATAAAAACTGCATTTCCTTTCATTTTATTTCCCAACACTACACTTTCTCTCTTCTTCTCTACACTTTACCTCTAAAGCCCTCTTTGGCTCGAAAAATTGGCATCAATGGAGATCTCAAAGAGCCTTCTCTGCTTCATCTCCTTCGTCTCTGTTCTTCTCTTAGCTTCCATGGCTGAAGCTCGCATCGTCAAAGCGCACCATCACGAGTTCATTGTATAATAATTCTTTGAATGTTTTAGTCAAAATGTAAATGAAAATGTCCTCTTACGTTATTTACATATTAATGCAGATACAAGCAACAAAGGTTAAGAGACTATGTAACACACATAACAGCATTACAGTCAATGGAATGGTTCCCGGTCCAACTCTTGTAGTCAACAACGGTGATACTCTCGTCGTTAAAGTTGTTAACCGGGCCCGGTACAACGTCACAATCCACTGGCACGGTGTGAGGCAAATGCGAACCGGTTGGGCTGACGGACCGGAATTTGTGACTCAATGTCCAATTAGACCGGGATCAAGTTACACATACCGGTTTACAATTCAAGGACAAGAAGGTACACTTTGGTGGCATGCTCATAGTTCATGGCTTAGAGCCACTGTCTACGGTTCACTTCTTATCCTTCCTCCGGCTGGTTCGTCTTATCCATTCCCAAGTCCACACCAAAACGTCCCTATCCTTCTCGGTAAAAATCAATTCCAAAATCATGATTAAGTAAAATAAACAAGTAATTGATTTTGACTTTTGTTAATTTATGATTATTTAAGGTGAATGGTGGGACACAAATCCAGTTGATGTCTTAAGAAAAGCTATACGAACCGGTGCAGCTCCGGCTGTCTCCGACGCTTATACCATTAATGGTCAACCTGGTGATCTCTACAAATGCTCTTCTCAAGGTCTTAATCTCTTTTCTCAAAATAAAATTTTTAAATATATAACCGGTCCAAAAATATAGTAATAAAAAAGAATTTAATTTTTTTGTTACAGATACGACAATAGTACCCATTAATGTTGGTGAGACCATACTAGTAAGAGTAATAAACGCTGCATTGAACCAACCGTTATTTTTCACGGTGGCTAACCACAAGTTCACGGTGGTTGGAGCTGACGCGTCTTACTTAAAACCATTCACTACTAATTCGATTGTTCTTGGTCCTGGTCAAACCACCGATGTTCTCATAACCGGTGACCAACCACCAAACCGCTATTACATGGCCGCAAGAGCTTACCAAAGCGCTCAAAACGCACCGTTTGGCAATACAACTACAACAGCAATCCTCCAATACAAATCTGCTCCTTGTTGCGGCCTAGGCGGAGCCAAGAAGGGTATTTCCGTCAAACCAATCATGCCTCTCCTTCCTGCTTACAACGACACCAACACAGTCACTCGCTTTAGCCAAAGCTTCCGATCACTAAGAAAAGCTGAAGTTCCGACACATATTGACGAGAATCTCTTCATAACTGTTGGACTTGGTCTCAATAACTGTCCTAAGAACTTCAGATCGCGAAGATGTCAAGGTCCTAATGGCACACGCTTCACTGCATCAATGAACAATGTTTCATTTGCTCTCCCAAGTAACTACTCCCTCCTTCAAGCTCACCACCATGGAATCCCCGGAGTCTTTACAACAGATTTTCCTGCTAGACCTCCGGTGAAATTCGATTACACAGGTAACAACATAAGTCGATCTCTCTTCCAACCTGATAGAGGAACTAAGCTATACAAGCTTAAGTATGGATCAACGGTTCAGATTGTTCTTCAAGATACTGGTATAGTAACTCCTGAAAATCATCCCATTCATCTACATGGTTATGATTTCTACATTATCGCCGAGGGTTTTGGTAACTTCAACCCCAAGAAAGATACCGCTAAGTTCAATCTTGAAGATCCGCCTCTTAGGAACACTGTTGGTGTACCTGTTAATGGTTGGGCCGTCATCAGATTCGTCGCCGACAACCCAGGTAAAACAACATTGTATTTTTGTTTTCAACAACCAGATCAACATGACTCAATCTATAACCAAAAACTACATAGATGAGCATTTAAACATCTGACTACTTAACCAAAGACAATCCCCCATTTCCAAACAACATGTTTTACTAATTCGTAATCGGTGTTAATTAAATGTGTTTTGTGTACAAATGATTGAAAACAGGGGTTTGGATCATGCATTGTCATCTAGATGCACACATATCTTGGGGACTAGCCATGGCTTTCTTAGTAGAGAATGGAGATGGAGTATTGGAGACAATGGAACAGCCTCCTGCTGATTTGCCTTTATGTTAGGAGTTCAAGATCTTTGTAACATAAAACCACATTATAGTTTTCATGTTATATTCAATTGTTTTCTTTTTCCGGTTATAGAATTAAACCGGGTCCTACTCCGGACCCTGTAGCTTAAAATTTTCTCGATTATTGATGTATTCTTTTGACATTATTGTGCCAAAATCAGCTCCGAGAGTATCATGAAAGTTGCTTTTTTCTCGTTATCCTTTATGTTCGATCAAATCATTTTTGTTGAGTGGTTGTTGAGCTAAAACTTTATTTGTTTCCATAATTACACTGGAAATTAAGTGATCATGGTTTTGTTTTTAGTGTAATATTGGCCAAGTCAATCTAAAGTTCAACAACTTGGTGAATATTGAAGTTCTTAAAAGAAACGTAGCCCAATTCAATTTTGTTTTATAGGATGATGATTCCAAATTGGTTGAGCAGAAAAGTTGAGAGTGAATCACTCCTTCGAGAGTACAAGAAAGAAACAAATAGTTGTCATGACTCCAATACATTTTTTTAACCACAAAAAAAAAAAAAAAAAAGCGATAAATTTTGCAACGAATGACCCAAAATAAAAAGCCCATTAACAAATGCATAGGCCCATTAGACTAAAAGAGAATTACGACTTCAACCTAAAACCCTAAATCTTGTTCGTTTCCTCTGTTTCTCCAACCAAATTCTTCTCGGACAAAGCCTCGCCTCTGAAAGCACTGACGATGAAGAAGAGCAAAGGGGCAAACGAAGATAATAAGATGAGAGTAACGAAAAAGAAAAGTGTTTCCTCCGTAAAATCCCAGAAACAGAAACCAGCTGAGAAGGAAGTGAAACCAGTAGAAAAGGAAGTGAAAAGCTTAAGAGAAGAAGACTTGTTACAAGAATCTGGAAGTGATTCTGATTACGATGGAGATGTAATTTCGTGTTGCATTCTCTTTCTTTGGTTTCATCACTTGGAGTATTTTTGTTGTTGTTGTGCATTTGGTTTATTGTGGGTTGTTTGTTTTGTGATTTTTAGAGTTTATCCGGGTCTTTGAATTCAGATGATTTCGATTCCGATATTTTCGATTCAGAGGATGATGATTCACAAAGAGGTACAGAAGGTGGAGATGGAGAATCATCCGAAGACTTGTTGCATGGTAATTGATTCTTCTTTTTTCGTATGAATGATGACATCTTCAATATGAGTTTGTGCTTTTGATTCGTGGGGTTGATTTCTTTAGATTGATTATATCTTGTTCGAAAATACTTGTGGGTGTTGAAGTTTTCAGCTATAAGATTGGAAAGTAAATTTAAGTAAAGAGAGTAAGTATGCAAGGTTTTTTTGGTACAGATCATGAAGGCTCGGAAGATAATGTGGATGATGATGATGAAAGTGAACAAGTGGATAGTGACAATGGTGAGGAAGATGGGAGTGATGAAGATTCTGAGCAACATGAAGCAGTTGAAGAGAGCGACTCTTCAGAAGATGAGGTTGATGCTTTCTCTGACTCATTTCAGACTTGAAACTATCTTTCTCCATTTCCAGACGAAATTATACAGTTATCTTTTAAATTGTAGGTTGCTCCTAGAAATACAGTCGGGGATGTTCCCTTGGAGTGGTATAAAGATGAGGCACATATTGGTTATGATATCACTGGAAAGAAGATTACTAAGAAAGAAAAACAAGACAAACTCGACTCTTTTCTTGCAACTATGGATGACTCTAAGAATTGGTTAGATTAAAGGCCCTTCTGTATATTGGTAAATAGTTGATAGTTAGTATCGTGAGGCTGATTAAACTTTTGGGGATTCAGGCGCAAAATTTATGATGAATATAATGACGAGGAGGTGGAGCTGACTAAAGAAGAAAGCAAGCTTATTCGTAGAATGCTCAAAGGGGAAGCTCCACATACTGACTTTGACCCATATGCGGTATGAAAGTAGTTTATGGTTAGCCATTTGATACTGTAATATACTGTTTACTTCAAAATGAGACCTTTGAATTGATTATCCTGGGGCCAGCCTTATGTTGATTGGTTCAAATGGGACGATGCAATACATCCACTCTCAAGTGCACCAGAACCCAAGCGAAGGTTCATCCCTTCAAAATGGGAGGCCAAAAAGGTTGTCAAGTATGTTAGAGCTATCCGGAAGGGTTTGATCAAGTTTGATAAGCCTGAAGAAGAGCCCAATGTATACCTTCTATGGGGGGATGATTCGACGTCTGATCAGAAGAGCAAGCATTTAACTTATATCCCTCCACCCAAGCTAAAATTGCCAGGTGAAAATAAGTTTTTGCTGACCATCTGTTTCTCTGCTTCTCTCTGGGAATTCCATTATTCAAAGTTTTTAAATTGTACAATTTGGCTTTGTAGGACACGAAGAATCATACAATCCTTCTTTGGAATATATTCCAACAGAGGAGGAGAAAGCCTCTTATGAATTGATGTATGAGGAAGATCGTCCACAATTTATTCCTAAAAGGTATGTCATAGTTTATACGCTGATGTAATTTTCTTGTGAAATGTTTTAGCGCAAGCCTTATGGCATATATATTTGTGCATAGGTTTACATCTCTGAGAAGCATCCCAGCATATGAGAATGCACTAAAGGAGTCTTTTGAGCGTTGTTTGGATCTATACCTATGTCCGAGAGTTCGAAAGAAGAGAGTGAGAACTTAATTTGATCATCTCATTTCCCTTTTTCTTCTCTTTCCTGTATTAATTATCACTTTGTGTTTCTTGTCACCAGATAAACATCGATCCTGAATCTTTGAAGCCTAAGCTACCTAGTAGGAAGGATCTTAGACCTTATCCTAATTGTTGTCATTTTGAATATAAAGGCCATACAGGGGCTGTTACTTCCATATCCCTTGATAGTTCTGGCCAGTGGCTAGCCTCAGGTATTTCACTTAGTGTCTTATTCAGTTTTATGAAGCACACTTTTGTTTTTATGATGCCAATCTTGTGATATTTTTTTCTTTTCTTCAAAGGATCAACTGATGGATCCGTTCGCGTATGGGAAGTCGAGACTGCTAGATGTCTTAAAGTGTGGCAATTTGATGAAGCTGTCAAGTGTGTGGCTTGGAATCCTCTTGCCAGACTTCCAATTATAGCCGCTGCCATGTGAGTTAGGATGTTGATAATTATCAGTCCAGTGTATTGCAACTGCCTATTAAGCATTCTCATCTCACATTTGCAGTGGGCGAGACCTAGTTATCCTAGACACTGAACTTGGTACTGATGAAGAAGAGGCAAATATTAAAGAGATGCTTCACATAGACAACCTTCCAGAACTAGATACGTCTGGTAAGTATCTTGGAAAGAGCCACCATCACCTTGTAAGCAATTATAATGAAAATCCAAATGACTGAATCGTTTGGTATATTTTGCATGATATTCATAGTTGCAGCAATTGTAAGTTGGCTTCCAGATGAGTCATATGGAGGGATCAAGATAAGACATTTCAAGGTACACTTTTGCTAGATATCATCTTTAGCAGTTATTGCACGGAAAAATCTTTAACTGGTTTGTTCCCTTTTGTTGGTTTGTATACATCTATCAGACCATATCAAATATTGACTGGCATCGTAAAGGAGACTATCTCTCAACAGTCATGGCATCCGGTGAAACACGAGGCGTGGTAACGCATCAACTCTCTAAAAGGCTTACGAGAAAGATCCATATAAAGATCCGTGGACTTCCAGTCTGTACACTATTTCATCCCAGCCGTACACACATCTTCGTTGCGACAAGAAAGGACGTGCGTGTCTACAATCTTTTAGAGAAAGACGAGCCCATTAGAAAGCTCGAGACTGGATTGAGAGAAATCTCATCCATGGCAATTCATCCTGGTGGTGATAATCTGATAGTAGGAAGCAAAGAAGGGAAGATGTGTTGGTTTGACATGGATCTGTCTTCGAAACCATACAAGAAACTAAAGAATCATTCTAAAGACATTACAAATGTGGCGTTTCACCGGTCGTATCCGATATTTGCTTCGTGTTCAGAGGATTCAACGGCTTATGTTTTCCATGGGATGGTGTATAATGATCTGAACCAGAATCCTCTGATTGTACCGTTGGAGATTTTAAGAGGTCATTCTACCAAAGGAGGTCAGTTTTAATGATGTTTTTGATTCATAATAATATAGATTTATTATCTATCATTGTACATAAATTTGATTGATTTCTGAACTACAGGAGTCTTGGACTGCAAGTTTCATCCTAGACAACCATGGCTATTCACTGCAGGTGCGGACTCAATTATCAAACTCTATTGTCACTAAAATTGGTCCTAAACCCTATTTTGACAATTTTCTTCTCTTTTTCATTCCAATTTTGTTGTATTCACCTATCACATTGCTTGAAATTGTGTACTCTAATTAATGTTGTAATTCAATTTTCAAGTTTTGTTACGAAGTTATGATTGATTATTTTATGAGCAATCTATATCAATTTTAAAGTTAATAATCATAACTAAAATGTTAAATGGAGCATTTACTGACTAACAAAACATTATCTATAGCTAGAGTTAGACCTAATCAAACAGTGACAAAAAACAAAAGACCAAATCAAGCAATAGTCTTGTACGATAAAACTTACTGTTGACCAAAGCCCATAGCTTCGTTTGAACAATGTTTTGACTAGTCAATGCAAATGACGTATGAAAAATCAGCAATCGTTATCCAAAAAGAGGCATACGCGTAATTACACATAAACTATAAGGGTAAAATAGTCAAAACAAATATACAAATTTGGATATAACTTAGGCCCAAAGCGAAAAGGAAAGGCTGGAACCAGCCACAATCAGAATCCGGAACGTTCAAGCGCCACGTCATCAACAAAATATCTGAAATATCTACGAACATATCTTTATATATACGTTCTCCTTTTACAATCGCAGAACTTTTTTTGCTCTTACGAAGAAGAAGCTATCATCTTTTGCTGCTACTACTATTTGTATTCAATTCGCACTTCGTTTCTTTCTCTTGCTCTTGAAGAAATTTAACCGGAAACTTCATCTTCTGCTACTTGGCTTGAGTGATTTTTTACATGCCGTCGAAGATTGTTAACAGGTTTGTTTGCGACATTTTTATGATTTTGCTTTTTTCTTTGAGATATTTGTTCTTGTGTAGTACTGGATTGTGGTTTTTTTTTGTGTGTGTGTATTTGCAAGTTTATTTCTTTTTGTAAATAGGTGGAATTGTGGAAGATGAAGGGTTTAAGATAGGTTTTTTGGGGTTTCACGTAGGCGAATCATTTGTTTTTGGAACTCATTGATTAATATTGGGAATAATTTATCTCTATGGATTTGAGTTTCGTGCGATTGTTGGCTTTGTGTGTGATTAAGAGTTCTGGAAATGAGAGGAAATCATATACTATGGTTATTTGACTAAAGTAGAAGTTAGTTCATGGGTTCTTTGTGTTTACAGGAGAATTTTAAGTTTGTTCTTTGTTATGATTTATGAGTTTCTATTTCAATGTCTGATTTTGTTCGTGATGGGATTTCTTGTTGCTTGTTATGGTGCTGCAGATTGTGAAACATCTTCTTATAGCTTATTTGGTGCGTACGTTGCGGAGGTTTTTGTTTCTAGGAGCTTGTTGCTATAAATGTGTGAAGAGAAGAAAAAGAACAAAATTAGGAAAACGGGAGTTCTTGAGCAGGTAGCTAATCTTGATTGTGTGCCCTCTGATTCTGCCAAGAAAAGGAAGACACGAGATGGTAGCAATGTGGCTGAGACTTTGAGGAAATGGAGAGAGTACAATGAGCAGACAGAGGCAGCTTCTTGTAACGATAATGGTGGTGCAAAGCCAATCCGAAAGGCTCCTCCAAAAGGATCTAAGAAGGGTTGTATGAAAGGCAAAGGAGGGCCTGAGAATGGGATTTGTGATTACAGAGGAGTTAGACAAAGGACATGGGGAAAATGGGTTGCTGAGATCCGTCAGCCAGGTCGAGGTAGTAGGTTATGGCTCGGTACTTTCCCTAGTGCATATGATGCTGCTTTGGCTTATGACGAGGCTGCCAAAGCTATGTATGGTCAGTCAGCCCGACTTAATCTTCCCGACATCAGAAATGGCTCTTCTTCGACTGCTGCAACGGTGTCTACCTCAGTTACTACATTTTCAGATGCAACTGAAGCTTGTGCACGAGATGATTCAAATGTGAGAACTGGAATTTGTCAGGTGAAACTAGAGGATAGTATCAATGAAAATGTTCCCTTAGATAGTTCTCAGTGTATTAAAGAGGAGTTAGAGGTTAAGGAGGAAGCGATGGAACTTAATTCGGCTGATGGTTTTGGAAATGGACAGCTCCCGAAAGAGGAATATATGGATGATTGGTTCATAGGAAATGGCAATGAACACGAACTACTGGATTTTGGTTTGGATGAATCGTTTGATATTGAAGAGCTGTTGGGTATGTTAGACGACAGCAATGTGTCTGCTCTAGACTGTGTGCCGGGTCGAGTTGATAGCCAGTCAAACTTCAGTTGTGAAATGCAGTTTCCAGATGCTAACTTACTCGAGAGTCACAACCCCATGGAGATTGCTCATCCTGGAGTTGATTATGGATATCCTTACGCGCAGGCAGAGGAAACAGAGACTACATGTATGGAATTAGACCATCCCAGGTTCCAGAATCTTGACACACAGGATTTGGATCAAGCAGGAGGTGAAAAAGATACTCATGGCCAGATATAAAATCCCAGATTAATATTACTGGCCTAAGATTGTTATTCTTTGACAAGATGGTCTAGCCGTTAGGTCCGTTACTAGCTAGAAGCTGACTTTCTTTTGAAGCTGCAGATTCTTCTTAGTGTTAATTGTTTGAGGCATAGTAAATGTGGTTAGGTAAATGTAGGACTAGCTTGAATGTGACTTTCTTTCTCTCGTGAATATAAACTTAGAAAGTACTGTATATGAAGCTTCAGACTTTTGAATTCTAGAAAATTTATAAACTTGATACATATAATGTTTGTAATTTTGGTTGTACATAACTTTAATATGGTTTTGACTTTGAGCTGTTTTCCTTATATAACTAAGCGCCACTCTGGAACTAGCCGTAGCCGTAGCCGTAACCGTAACCGTAATTAGATTCAGGAAAGTTCGAGCGCCACATCAACGACAAAACATTTAAAATATCTACTCTTCAAAATATATATACGCTTCTCCTTTTAAAATTGAAAAACTTTCTTCGCTCTCCTAACGAAGAAGCGATCTTCTTTGGCTACTACTGTTATGTTCAATTCGTTATCTTCTTGTTCTTCTTCTTGGACTTTGTCTTGCACTAGACGAATTTCAAGCAGAATCTTCTTCTTGTGCTACTTCATTTGAGTGATTCTTACTTGCCGTAGAGAATGGTTAACATGCATTTTCATTTTCTGTGTATGTGTTCTGTACCAGCCCTTGTGTACGTTCTAATCTCGTTGTTCATGTGATTCTCGAGTTTTAGACTGTAAATTTTGTGAGTATTGGATTGTTGTGGGTAATTACAGTTTTTTTCTTTCTGTAAATACGGCAAAGCTGAAGGTTCAATTTAGGTTTATTACGGTTTTACGTAAACGAATAATTTGGAACTCATTCATAATTTTGGCAATAATTTGTCCCAATGCTGAATTTCGTGCGACTAGTGGCTTCATGTGAGGTTATGAGCCTTGGAAATGAGAGGAATCGTAAAATGTGGTTATTTGCTTGAAGTATAAGTTATTATTTCATGGGTTCTTTGTGTTTCATGGAGAATCTTTAGGTGATCCTCTGTATGGAGAATGGTAGTATAAGTGCTTTTACATTTTCATTTGGCTATAAATTTAGAAAAGTCTGTTAGGCAGAGAGCCAACACTCTGCATAAAATAGTTGTGTAACTTGTATTTCTGAAACACGAAGACCAGTTTCGTTGGGTTTTATCCACCAAATCGTCTTTTCCGGCGAAACTAAGTCTCAACATTTGGTGCGGTAAGCGTGGATCGAATACGTGAGCTTCAGATAAGCCATGAAAAGCTTATTATCGCCGCAATAAAGAATTGAATAACGAGTGAAAGACTATTCTTCTTTGAACGTGATTTGCACACACAAACAATTAGTAAATCAGTTTATATATTCAAAATTACCAAACAATTAGTAAATCAATTTATATATTCAATTACCTATTTGAGTTCATGTGCAAAGAAGAATAGTCTTCACTTGTTTGCGGCAATAATAAGTTCTTCATGGCTTATCGATAACTTCTATCTTTCTCTCGTAAATACTTACATACATACATAGTTGGTTACATACAGAGATTTAGATTTGTAGAAATTTTTTAAAGTTTGTAAGTTTGGATATATATATGAGATTATGTAGTTTTGACTTTCGAACTTTTGGTTGTAAGTGGTTTATTCTTTATGTAACCATGTTCTTGCATCGTAGTTTCATCTTAAAGAGTGCACAGAGAATGATGTTATGTTTCGTATTGATTTTATTGACTTGGCAAGTAAACTTATCTCTCCAATACATAGATTGACTTTATTTTTATTGTTGTCTTATAAAACTGAAAATATCTTATGGTCTGCAGATTTTCCTCAGGTTTGTCTTAGATTTCTTTTTTCTTTTTTTGGTCAACATTGTCTTAGATTACATAAGCGATGAGGTAAGAGAATAAGTTAAGAGTTAATTCTGGTTATATATATTTTCTACAAAAGGCTAATTGGATATGTGAAAGTGCGAATTGGACATATTTTGATATTTTAAAGAAAGAATTACTCAACTAGTCTCAATTGATACCTAAATGACTTATATAGTCTCCTCCATCCTTATAAAAAAAAAAACATGTGAAATGACCAAAAAAAAGAAGGCCTTTCATCTTATTTACTCTAATGCCATTAAAAAAANAACAAACAATTACCAAACTAATCTCACTTTCTCCACTTTCTTCTTCACGTTCTTCTTCTTCGGGTTCTGCGATTTTTTCTTTCTGCGATATCTTCTTCTTCTTCTCCATCGTTCTTCTTCGTTCTTCTTCATCCTCGTTCTTCTTCATCTTCGTTCTTCTTCTTCTTCGTTCTTCTTCATCTTCGTCTGACCTGTTCGTTGTCTTCGNCTTCGTTCTTCTTCATCTTCGTCTGACCTGTTCGTTGTCTTCGGCGTCGACGGTTTGCGGCGATTCTGAAACAGTTGACGACGGTTTTTGGTGCGGTTGACAACGTTCATCTTAGCATTGGTCATGGCCGGTAATGTACTATCTTTCATTAAGGAGATTATTCGAAGTGG
>OVAX01003989.1:0-15860 GCA_900406405.1 Lepidium africanum | reverse complement strand
AAACTAATGAACCAACTTAAAACACAAATAACAAGCACACTAAACAAGAACAAAACACAAGCTAGCAATAGGTCTTTGGCAAGGCAGTTGATCAATGAGAATGATAATCAAATCAAGATGTATAAGGACTCATTAAGAATCATCCTAGGGCATGACACACAAAACTAGATCAACCCACTTTTATGGCATTGACCTCTATACCAATCAATTGATATTGCTAAACTCTCATTTGCAAACCAATAAATCAATAAGCATTACAATCACGCTCACTAGGACCACTAATCCCCAAAGCATCATCTCGCGAAGTCTAAGGAATAAATGTTCACAAAAGAGTCTTTCGAGAATTTTATCGAACACCTCTCGGCGATAATTTTCCTAGCATCAAGATTCAAATGGCCAGCTCAAATCTAGAATTGAGAACACTCAAAGTGAAGGAATCAATAGATCTATCAACCTAAACACAAGATTCAATCATTAAACTCAAGTATCTACCTAACCATCAACCTATCACTTCACTACTCAATCATCATAAATGAAGAACAAAACAAGCAAAATGAAATAATCAAAAGCATAAACACAATGAAAGAAAAGAAGAGAAAGGAATAAGAAAAATTCAATAGATGGGTGAAGATGATCCTAAGATCATCTTTCCCTTTGGTCTTTACTATTCTCCTTTTTTCTCTCAAGAACACAACTAGAAACTTAGGAAAAACTAATGTGTAAAAACAAAAATGAGGCTCTCAAGTGGCACACCTACATAAGGTTATGTTTCTAGTATTTATACCTATGAGATTAGAGTTTTAAAACCAAGTGAAAACGGATCCGAGTCGACCTGAGTCAAATAACTCAAAATAAAATGTGTGTTGTTGAGGTCGACCACCCCACGTCGACCATGAGGTCGACCACCCCACGTCGACCAGGAGGTCGACCACCTCACGTCGACCAGGAGGTTGACCATGTGTACATCCAGATGTGGTGATCCGTGGTTTGTCATGATGAGGTGGTTGAGTCGAGCTAGGGGTCTATGATCCTTGCACTCAAGAGCTTCAATGTAATCTTCGCGGCATAATGACCAATGTTAAGTAAATTCGTTGTATCTTTCTAACCGCTTTTCCAAATGCTTTCAAACACCACCAAATAAAATTTGACTCTTGTGGATATCTTGTGTATAAAGTTCAACTAATTCCGTTCACGGGAAGATCTTCATCGATCACCATCTTTAAGCACATTGTAGTGGTTCTTCACCAAAGACATTGTCAACCAAAGTGGTCAAGGTTCTCAAATACTAATTTTCCTTGTTTGTTTGATGCATTTCACTTCATCTATTTGCTTGTCCATCCATCCAAGAATCTCCAATCCTTCATACATAGCTCCAAATCACCTAAAATGACTAAAAAACGAGCAAATATGCGACTCGATTCTATCTAAGCTCTAAAATGTAAAACTAAAGAAAACTTACACAAATATTAATGAATGTGACTCTTAAATGATGAGATAATGATCAAAATATGAATGGAATTCTATACAAATATGATGCATATCAAGGACTTCAAAGGAAGTTCAAGGGAAGATTGAAAAGAGACTGATTGATGAGCCTAAGGCTTGTGTTGAAAACATTGTTGTTGATAAGGTAAGTGAACTTGAAGGAGTTGAGAAAAATAAGGGGAAACCAACTGAGCCTCTTCCTTATGTGCCACCACTTCCATTTTTGGGTCGTTTCTACACCAAAACTCAAAAGAGTGTGCTGTTTAAGTTCACAGGAAATATAAGTAATATTGAGGTTCCTATGTCAAATATGGACAACTTACATGCAGTTCAAGCTCAAGTGAGGTTCATAAGAGCTATATTAGCAAACCGAGAAAAAGTTGAGGAGCTGTTGGAAAATGGTGGAGAGCTTGATCCAGGACCATTAGAGCCTAAGGTTTTGCCTAAAGAAGGAGATCAAGGCACTTTTGTTATCTCTTGCACTATTAGGAAGTTGGCTTTTGATGATGCTCTATGTGATTCAGGTGCAAGTGTTAATTTGTTGTCTCTTGAGATAGTGAAGAAACTAGGAGCTTATGACATGAAGAAGTACACTTCCTCAATTTCTTTTGGGGATTCATCTACTAGTTATCCGATTGAAAAGTTGGTGAATTACCCAATCAAGATCGAAAATTGTACTCTACCAACGGATTTTAATGTGGTAGAGATAGATCAAAATTGTAAGATTCCTTTCATCTTGGGTCGACCATTCTTGAGCACGGTTGGAGCAAATATAGACTTTGTCAATAATAGGGGGTACTCGAGAAGGTAAACAAAGAAGTTTCCTATCATATAAAGCCAAGATTGAGCATCTTCTGTGGAATAATTGGGTATGGTGAGTTTGGGATTAGGATTCCAAGGATAGAAGGAGTGGTTCTGGATGGGCACAACAAAGTGGACTCAGCGAGTTTTCAAATCAAGGANAAAATAGAAGGAGTGGTTCTGGATGGGCACAACAAAGTGGACTCAGCGAGTTTTCAAATCAAGGATGGTATAACCAATTCTTAGGACACGGTTGTGGAGAAGATTCCACTTTCCAATCGTATAAAAAGCGGTGGACAAGGTCGAACTTGGGAGGTAAAACAAGCGCACTTAGAAGGCAGTCCTATGGTATCCTTGTATGCGAGAACGAGGTCGACGCATGCGATCCATATATAGCGAGACAAGCTAGATCGATGGTTGGCTCGATGGAAGGTGGTCGATGGTACGTGAAGACNAGAAAAAGCTCAACCATCTGGTTGAGAGGACGAGGTCGACGCATGCGATCCATATATAGCGAGACAAGCTAGATCGATGGTTGGCTCGATGGAAGGTGGTCGATGGTACGTGAAGACTTCGGATGGATCAGATGGTACTCGACCATCCGGTCGATAAGCTTAGCTCGACGAACGCACGCGGGTCATCGACCATCGACCGCGAGGTCGATCCAGTCAGGTCGATGGCCTCACCAAGGTAAGTGAATTTTTTTTAACTCTCATACTCAACCACAAATTTCACCACAAATATTTTTTTTTCACTCTCTCTCTTCACTTTCTCTTTTCTTCTTTTCGAAAAAACAAGTTTTTTCACTCCATTTTTCTCTCAAAATCTCATCTTTTTACACTTTCAAACATTAAATCCAATTGTTTCTTCAAGATATTTTTGAGTGTATTGTGCATTTTCATTTAGTTTCTTCTCATTTCCATAAGCATAACAACTCCAAGGTATGAAATTCTAAATCTGAGCTCAAGCTCTACTTATTTTTGAGATTTCGATTTTTTTGGTCAATTAAGCTTGCATTTGAGTTTATTCCCTTAGGAAGGGTTAGATATTGATCAGGTCACTTGATTGGAACTTAATTTCACAAGTTATATGGTTAATTTTGGGAATTTGAAGACCTAGGGTTCTTGAATTTGAATTTGTACAAAATTCAAAAATTTATTTTTGGGGAAATGGTTGAAATTTGTCTCCTTCACTTCATTTTGTTGTCATTAGTAAGGAATCATTGTACTTCATAGTTGAATTTCATTAATTCTTGCTCAATTTTTAAAATTTGTCAAGAACAATGAATATGTTGACTTTTTGTTGACTTTTTGAAAATTTTGAAATTCCTTAAAAATGATTGTGGATTTTTTGATTTAGTGCTTATTTGAGGTTCGGAAGTTGTTTAGATGATAGCCTTGAGTCCTAATTGATTGAGCTTTAGTTGATTTGGTATCATTTAGCAATTTCTTCTAATCATTTGTCTTGGACTAACTTGATTTTGGAATTTTTTAGGACAATGCCTCATAAGACTAGAGATCGAGCTACTAAGGCTTCTAAGACTTCAAAAGGAAAAGAAAAGGTTGTGGAAGTAGCACCAAAAAAGGTGGAAAAACATCCTAGGGAAAAGGATTCAAAAGCAACAAAGAAGCAACATGTTGAGAATGAAGCTTCGGATTCTTTGAAGTTGCAAGTTCCTATACAAGTAGAAGCCGAGTCTCCGGAGCGTTTGGGAGTCCTCTATACCCAAGAAGAGACTCAAAATTACCAACATCAAGTCTCAATTCGCCAACATCCTACTCATGTTCTATGTGATACAACACTTGTGAAGATGAGAATTAAAGATGATGTTTATACTTTGATCAAGAACATGGGTTTAGAGAAGTTTGCATCACTAAAGAGCTACACCTTTCTAGAACTCGCTCGTGACTTCTTTGCTACTGTGGAGTTGACTTATGATGATCCTAAAAATCCAACTCCGGATGAGGGAAGTTTGAGTTTCAAGTTGCATGGAGATAAGCACCAAATTTTGATAAAAGGGATTTGTGAAGTATATGGTTTTTTTTTTTTTTATGGAAGTAAGGTATGCTTCGATCTTTTTGAGTATGTGGATGACTTTTAGGAGCTAATTGCTACTGGATCTATGGCTAGATCTCCATTGATTAGAAACTCGGCTATTCTAGTAGCGGCAAAGTTCCTAACTAACACTCTTTGTGGAAGGAATGAAACTGGGACAATCAAACCCGTTGAGTGGTGTTTGTTATACAGGGGGTTGTACCCTTTCCTCATGGTTGATGGAGAACCAATGTTCAACCATCTTGAAGGATCGGATGTTAACCTTAGATGCATCTTTGCAAGTGAGCTATGTAGGATCCAGAAATGGGCAAGAGATGCGGGCAATCGTAATTGTAGAATGGGTAGTATGCTTACACCACTATGAAACTTTCTTGGTATACCTTACTACAGCTATATATATGATTCAAAAGCAGCTCCAATGGATGATCGATATTTCAAGAATGCAAAAGTTTTGGAAATTAAGGATGGTGTGAGGCAATACTCCTATCTTAATAGGAGCAAGGAAAAACAAACCTCACTTTTACCTTATCCCAAGAAGAAATCTCTTGACTCTTTGGGTAACATTAAATTTGAGAATGGTGAAGGACCCGGGCCCAATAGTACCAATGTTGCATCTTCTTCAAGAACTCCAATACCAAAAGAGTTACCCGATCCTAATATGGACATGACTACACGGGAGCATCCACGACTTGATTTCCCAACCACATAAAGAGAGACAAAGCATTGAAAACCATCATCAAGAACCAACATCGAGTGATTAAGGAGCTTGATTGGTTGGCATGCAAGATTCGGATGGTTACGGGGTATGAATCAGACGAGAAAATGAGCGAGGAGCAAGCACATGAAGAAAGTGCAGATGAAGCTATTGCTGGACAGCCAAGTGATGATGGATGGGATGAGTTGAATCATGATGCTTATGCGATGAGACATTTGGCAACCATCCTTACTAGTTAAGGTACCAATTTCACCACTTTTGTACATAGTTTAAATTTTCTTTTGTATATTTGCTTTTTGGTTGTTGAAGTCTCTTTTTCTTGTGTTTACTTTCTCACCGAGAGGGTGAGAAGTAAGTCTGGGGGAAAGGACCTAGTTTACTAATATTCATTTGAGTTGTTTTGTTTTCCATTTTCTTGAGTCTTTGCATTTTACATGAAAAGTTTTCGAAAAATACAAAAACAAGCATATAGTTTCATTAGCATTTCATCTAAGATTGAGTCTTTAGAAGTATCTAGGTTTGCATCATATTTTTCATATTCGCGTTTGGGAATTTTCTTGCTTGAGGTGAGCAATCTCGTTAGGTTATCGACTAGTAACCATTGTTTGCTATTTGAGCCAAAGTTGCGCCATTTGGAAAATTGATAGATCATTCACCTAGAATTTCTATGCTTGCGCTATGTCTTGAGATAAGTTGGGTTGATTTCTTTAATTGAACATAATTTGCTAATTTAAGGCCTTGAGATACATTAAATGCTTTTCTTCTTTGAGCTTAGCTTGGCAAATAACTAAAGGTGACCATTCTTCCAAATACAACTCATTCAATGATGCCTAAAGTGAGCGGGAAATGTGCGTAAACCCGTACATTTTTGTGTCTCATTGAGAAAACGGAGAGCTGAACATGAAACAACCCTCTCATGTTTGTGGATTCTTAAAAAAGTTGTGAAGCAGACCTCTCGGTTGTGGATTCTTAAGACTATGAGTTTGTGCTAAAACTGAACCAATATCAGAAATGATAATTGTGCTTAATTGAATTAAGTCATGCTAAGCTCAAGAAATTGAATCATATATTCTTTGATCTCAAGTCCCTTTAGAAGCCTGCACCTTTAGAAATAAGAAATCAATTCAAGAGCCTAGAAATTGGTTTAGGGTGTAGGATATTTTGGAATTGGATGCTAAGTGATACAGATACATTGTGGTGCTTCTTAGAGGATGGGGGTTTACATGTGGATTACAACCATACCTTGATGAGTTGTTTGTTTTTAGGTAAGGAATTCCCTTTCATGCTTTCATGTTTTCAAACCTTTTCTTTGGTCTTGAATTGTTTGCTTGAGGACAAGCAAAAGGCAAGTTCGGAGGAGTTGATATATGCTTTTATTAGGGTGTTTTTCATTATGATTTTGCATCATTCTCATTCATATAAGTTGCATTTAGATTCATTTTAGATCACATTGTGTATAATTCATGTATTAGAGTCCTAGATAATGCATTTTGCATATTTGGTTCTTTTAGAGTCATTTTTAGGTGATTGGGAGCTTAACATGGAAGATTGAAGTTCATAGGATGAGACATTCAAGCATGAAGATTGAAATGAATCAAGAATAATGAAGAATGGGTAACTTAGGCCTTGGATCGACCTCACGACCGACCGGATCAAGATCGACGGTCGGATTGCAAGCACGAAAATGAAGGATCTATCGACTGTATGGTCGATGGCCGCAACCTGAGGAGGAGAAAGATGTGGGACGCTCAAGTAAAAGCAGCTGGAAGACGCGGCCTCGACCATGAGGTCGACAACTAGAGGCACACCCTTCCCTGAAGTAGATCGCATGCATTCTGACCTATCAACCATCCGATTGATAGACATGACCCGATCCGGATGCCAACGAGACAACATGCGGACATTTACTTCATCGACCATTTGCTCGACTTGGGGAGGTCGACCCCCGATCGTTGGGATCGAAACCAGTTGGAACACCCACCATCGAGCAATGACCCGACGCAAGGAGCTCGACACCACCCGTCCCACATCATTTGTTCGTAAACCGCACATTCGATGGATTGCACGACCACACTAGATTGATGGAACCAACACACGGATCCTTCTCCCTGGATGAATCTTCATCGACAACTTGGTCGACCACACCACCTCGACAATATGCCGTACATGCAAACTTTGCCAAGACTTTTAGTTCGACCTGGTTTATCCTGAGTCGATTCGGTTACCTTTTAAATTGTTTTTAACCCTAATCTTAGGGGTATAAATAGGTGATGACTAAACATTATGTCAAAAAAGTTACAAAACTCGATTTAGGCTTTAATTTTCTAAGTTTTTCTTTGTTTTGTTCTTAAGAACATCTTTAAGAGAGATTGAGAGAAAATACTAGAGACCCTTTTGGATGATCTTTTTTGGATCATTTCTTTGATCCAATTGAAGAATCTCTTTATCTAATCTCATCTCTATTTCATCATGTTCATCATTTCATTTGCTCTGTGTTTCATTTGCATGATGAGTGAGTAGTTACTTAGAATGATTGAAGGTTAGACTAGATCTAGGGTTGGGTTGTTGATCATTAATGCTTAGGTTGTTAAATACCTTCTATTTAGATGCTCTTAATCCTTTATTCATCTTCATCACATAAAGATTGATGCTAGGAAGATCATCGCCCAAGAGGTGTTCCGATGAAATTCCCGAAAGACCTATTTTAGAGGTTTTCTTCCTAGACCTTCGAGAGATGATGTCTAGAGGATTAGTCGTCTTAATGAGCTTTTTTTGTAATGCTTTTTGGTCTTTCCATTTGGCAAATGAGAGTTTAGCTTGATTCATTGACTAAGAAAAAGGCNAATCTCTGTGGAATTCGACCCCTAAGTATTACAACTGATCTCTTAATTTGAGAGAGTAGTTCAAAGGGTAAATTTGAGCATATCAGTATTGTAGCTTGTTGCATCATTGTTTGATCTCTCTTCCTTGGATCATTTGCCATGCCTTAGACTATTCTCTTTTAATCATTTTTGCTTGTCTTGTTTTGGTTTGATTTTGAGTTTGTTTAATTGCTGCATGTTTGTTGTTTGGTTTGGTCTTGCTTTTGATAGTTTTAATAGTTCACAATCATCATATTGAACTTGTTTAGCTTAGTTAAGAGTCCTTATATCCTATTGCGTTGATTCTAGGTTCTCTGTGGATTCGATACTCAAGTGCTCTCAACAACATTTGTTTGCATTTGTTGAATTTAATGGGTTTATCAAATGTCATACATAATTTTAAATAAATATGTTTTAAATCATGTAATTTTAAAAAATATTTAAGATTATTTTTAAAAGAAATAATATTAATTTTAAAAAAGAAATAACAATAATATTTTATTTTTATTTTATATTCTAAAGTAAAATTAAGAACAATTCATAATAAATATAATATAAAGTTATGCATAATGAACTTGATAGATAGCTAATTTAATCTTATAGTTTCTGAATAATCAAAATTTCATTAGAATATATAAACTATGTATATAACATTTTAAAATATAATAGTCTAGAAACAAATTTAACTAATCAAATTGTGACATGTGTCCAATTTGAAATTGAGATACCAATGGAGAGAAGACTATCCAACTGGATTGAAACTGGACTGATAAATATGGTCCTTTGTCAATATCTTCCAACTGGAATGAAACTCATCAAATTGTGTCCAAACCGAATTACAGTAATCCAAATGGTATAAAATTCTTACTACTTGAGTCCACACCAAAATAAACCTTTCCTTCTTTTCTCGCCACCAAAATAAACCATTCATTCTTTTCTCGCCACCAAAATAATCCATTCAACTATTCGGCCAGCAGCAGTATACCATCCAAAAGACAAACTTCGGAGCAGAACATTGACCAGAATAGAGACCCATGGCAACATGAGGAAGCAAATGGAGAAAGGAAACAAGGAGACTAAGCTAAAACCAGACTCAGAGAACAATAAGAACCAAGACAAAACATCAGCAAACACAAGGTCCCAAAGATCAAAGCCAAAGCATTAAAGCACCCAAAATGTGCATTTCTCCATGAAATTCCACGATACCACTTAAAAAAAGCTAAACAAAAGGAGTAGAGACAAAGACAACAAACTCAATGAGGAGGACATAACGGAGGACAAAGATGTCGTTGACCTAGCCAGCAACCACACCAAATAGATGACACAGCCAACGTTAGACACCACAACAAAATTGTCGATTTTGGTCTCGAAATAAACCCAAATCCGAAAGAAAGCATCTTAAAGACTAAGAATGACCGGGAGTGACTCTAATCGGAGCAGCCACACACAGGTCAGAAGATCAACAAATATGATGGATGAAACTTTTATTCGCAGACGTCTAACCCTAAAACGAGAGCATCATCACACAACAATTTTTCATAAAAGCAGTTTTAAAATACAAACAAATTTGGTGTAAAAAAGGCGGACACGTTATCAAATAAAAACCCGCACAACTTATTTAGTAGAATTGATTAAAAATTCTACTGTAACTTTAGACAAATATTATAATATTAGGCTTTTTAAGGCTTGACGATTGTCAAAAAATAAATGATTAGTTCAAATTAACGAAAAATAATATTAATTGTAACTTTTTTTTTTGTCAACACTAGATCGACAAGACCCGATCCATAACTTAAAAGCCCACTCTCTAAAATTTCTATGTTATCTACCAATTGTAGAGGTGAAAAATAGAACCCTAAATGTTAGAGTCGTTAGCTAGATCATCTCAACCACTAGACCGAGAAGAAGTCGACATATTAGTTGTAACTTTATTTCTCTTTTTTTTGCCAACTGAATACCTCTATACATCTATATATAGTTTTTTGTCACAACGAAAATATATTAATTAAGGTTTGAATGAGTATTAAACAAAAAAAAAAAAAGAGTGATAAATACTCAAACATATCCATTACAAAATATTAATATAAAAACTAACATTGCAACAAACTTATAGCCAAGCCATTTAAAACCGATTCCTCCAAATATTAATAACTAATGCTGGGCAACAAAAGAAATTAAAAACCAAAGTAACTACTGGATCATTTAAACATAGATTTAGAGATTATATGCTTCTAGCTCAATATTTCCACCTTTTGTTATCTTTTCGTTGAGTCTTCATTTTTGACATATTTTGCGACAGGAAGGAGGTTGCATACTCGTTAAAGTTACTTGTATTGTTGATGACCTATGGAAGAGTTGAATGCACATGTGTTTCCCATTTTCTTCTGAGCTACACCGCATGCTCGGAGCTATTTGGGTAATTAAGGGGTGAAGGAGGTAGTAGTTATGGAGAGTGTTTGTATGAGAAAGAAACCAAGCTCTCCGTGGCTTGACTATCATCATACTCCATAGCCATCAGATCCATATAATAGTTAGCCATGTGAAGATAAAAACACACACGATTCTGAGCTATGAACAATACGCTTGCAGTAGAAACACATGTGGGTGAGTTGTTCATAGAACATATTTAGTTCAATGAAAGTCACCATTCTGGAGTCTCACTTTCGATAGAACTTAGAATGGTTAGTTACATGAAATCTCACTCTTGCACGGATGAAAGATGGGTGAGAAATAGTGAGATTCAAAATCTACCAAAAGCACTTCACCTAAAGTACACACTATGATTCTAGCCATTTGTTCTGGGGCATATTGAAGAGGTATACATCGTAACTGAACTCAAAACTCAATATTGGTGAGATAGCTGGTTTTAGGGTAATCCTCCCACCTTTGTAGCACCATAAACAAGTTGTTGAAGCTATATGGTTGTCTTCTTAGTACACAAATGAGATCTATTTCAGATGAATAGAGGAGTTGGACAAAATGTGGGTCTAGAATCCACCCATACACTGTAGATTGCAAGCCTGGAAGTTCTCCAACCAAATCTTGTAAGTTTTGTTCAACTACGATGATAGGTCTTTTAACGAGGCTTAACCTATTTCTTGCCAAGACCATAGCATACTCCTAATGTGGTATTAAAATCTCTGGGTCCTCGTGACTGATCAAATTGTTGAAGCGCTTCCTACAAGTTTGCATCCATTTTATATTTGAATTTTTATATTATGTTTATGATTTGTATTTCTATTATAAAATCTGTCTTATATTTATAAAAAGAAAAGGATATTTGGGATGAGCTATATTATATTTGGTTAACTAAACCTCTAGTTTATTTTCTAAAGCTTTAAATGGTGAATGCATATAAAAAATGCAGATAATACAAATTATACATATCATGCAGAACATATACAAATCATGTAAATCATATATAATAAAAAGTAAAATTAAATATTTTGATTTTCCAATAACAAATTTGAAGTATTTTCTCTGATGCTTAATTAATACATAAATTTGTATAATTTTAATTACATCTATATTATTATAATTAGTATGATAATGATTTACACAAATGATGTACAAATTCTTATAATTTAAATTACTCGTATATCATAATTTAGTATGATAGTAATTTACATAAACATCTATACCAATCTTTATTTTTATGTTTTTCACAATTTAATAATTTTTAGTTAATAAAATAACAGATAAAAATATAAGTAATAGTAAAAAATTAAAAAAAAATAAACCCTCTATAAAGAGTCGCATAATTACTCATTGTTTATTTGGCGATCTAAACTAATGAAACCAGATTAAGTGTTGTAATGATTTTAAAAGTACCATATCAAAAAACTATTTGATTTAAAATTAAAAAAATTAAAACAAAATGCAGATCGGGTGTTTTCTATGGAATGGGTGTATGATTTTGAATTGTGAATAAAAGTAAAAAAATGCAAATCATGCAGCAGAATACGCAAAACATATGCAAATAATGCATATCATTCAGAACATACAAAACAAAAGTTAAAATGGAGTATTTTGATTTTCCATAAATTTATCAAAAATAAAATATGCTTAAATATAAATTCAAAAATAACACAATGTAATTCTAATAAAAAGTCATCAATAAAATCTAAAAAAGTATTAATACTAAACGTTTTCATTTCTAATCATGATGCTATATATCATACTAAAAATAATATTTTTAATATCATACTACTTAATTGATAATATTTTTAATAGTTTGATAAATATAATATTATTTTAATTACACATGCAGTATAAAAAATAAAAAAAATAATCTAAATAGAAAGTAAACTAGTAATTTGTTAAAATAATATAAGCATAAGTAAACCATTATTTTGTTAAAATAATTTAATCATAGGTAAAATATTTCTTGGTTTCTTAAAATATGTATTTATGTGTTGGTCAAATATACAATGGAAGAAATTTCAAATTGCATTGGTAAATATAGAAAACTAAACTCAACGCACACATATATGTATACATGGACACATGTTTAACTTATGGTAGTTATTTTAATTTCAAAATAATATTCTCTTTGTTTACTTTTTTTAGTTGATGTTTTACAAGTTTCACATGTATTAAGAATTTATTTAAAAATACACTATTAACCTTTACAAGTTTCAAAACATTTTATATGTATCTTTTTCCCAAAACATTGAAGATCCCTATTTATTAATTTTAGTATCAGTCATCATTGTTATTGTTCTTATTAAGAATTTTTTTTTTTGTGCATATGAATACAACAAAGTTATACAATCCATCTCATAATGAATCGGAAGTCCCTTCTCAATTTGTAACATGTTATTTTTTAATGTTTATAATTTGTTATTTGTTTATATAGTACATGTATATCTTTCTATAACTTACATAATGTTTATTTTCCTTCAAAAATATCATATTTGAGTATGAAATAGTTTATGTCTTCCAGTTACAAAAAATAGAATAAATAATTTATGTCTTCATAATTTGTTTCATAACCATGAAATATACTCATTCGAATATATTGTTATATGCTTATATTTTGTTTAATAGCCATTTGCTTCATCAATTTTATACTATAAATGAATAGATTGAAGGGAGTACGTAGTGGTATTTTTATATTAATATATATATATATATATGTGTGTATATTATTTGAGATAGAAAAAATGAATTTATGTGATTATATTATTGTAAGAAAATATTTGGAAACTCCACAAAGTCAACAAGATGTCATAGTGGAAAAAAAAATGACAAATGCAGAAAGATGAGACATTTACATTGCTTTATTCGAGAGAAGTGCTGATGGAAAGTTGAAGAGAATTACAACAAAAGAAGATTCTGAATTGTTTTCAGTGTCTTTACAAACGATACAACGAATTTGGAGAAGAGCAAAAGATACTTTAAGTGACGAAGTGGTTGATGTTTCACATAGGAAGACGGGAAATTGTGGTCGTAAAAAATACAGATTGATAAGGATCAAGTTGCTAATGTCCTATTACATCGTCGAACAATCATAATGTCACTAGCAACAGCTTTGGATGATAATCCAACATCTGTTTTTAAATGGGTAAGAAATGGTCAAATGAGACGACATTCCAATGCCATTAAACCACAACTCAATGAAAGACCATATGAAAGCTCGGTTACAATTTTGCTTATCTATTCTTGATAAGGATGTTCGGAATCATCAACCAAAATTTATTGATATGTACAATATTGTGCATATCGACGAAAATAAGTTTTATATGACCAAGAAGACAAAGACATATTATATATTTCATATTGAAGAGGATCCGCTACGTACATCTCAAAGCAAAAATTATTTTTGGAAAGTAATGTTTTTAGTGGCTATGGTTCGACCATGATTTGCTGGAGAAGGAAATAAGACATTTTCTAAAACAATTGGAATGTTTCTATTTGTTACCATGCAAGAAACTCAACAACAGAGTAGTAACAGAGATGCGGGAACCTTGGAATTAAAACTGATGGTCTCTATCAAGAGGGAGGATATTAAAAAAGGTTTGGTTGAAAAAGTTCATCTTAAAATTTGTGAGAAATGGATGATTAATAAAAGAACACGTGTTGACGTCAATGACAAAAAATTTCAAGAAGCTGTTTCACAACATGCATTTGATACTCGGTTGATGTGTCAATCTCCAAATTCACCAGACTTGAATATTTTGGATCTTAGATTTTTTCAAGCTATTCATACGCTTTAACATAAAGTTTGTCCCAAAACAGTATAAGAGCTTGTTACTGCAGCAGGGGAATCATTTCATGAGCATCTTACAAACAAGTCAATCGAATTTTTTTGACTTTACAATCATGTATGATAGAGATCATGAAAAATTAAGGTTCAAACAGATACAATACATATGAAAAAACACATTGGAAAGAGAAGGACGCCTACCTATCAAGATGGTTTGTGATCCTCTTTCAGTACAAGAAGTAAGAAATATTTTATCAAGTTATTTTGTCTTTAAAGATTTTGATTGCATTTCTCTAAGGTTTGATATTTTATATTTTAAAACTTTTGTTGAAAATTTTTTTTCGTATAATTTATTATTGTAATTCTATTGTTCTTGTATGTATTTATATGAGTAACTAAATTAAGTTTGTATCAAATCTAAAATTATTCTACTATGTGTTTGAAATTTAATTTAGTAAAATACAAACACTCGTAGTATTCACTTAGTGCAAAAAATTATTACTTGACCAATGAAACTTTTAAAAAATTCATTATAATTTTTAATAAGGATCCTATTCTTCTTGATCAACATATAAAAATCTTAAAACCTACAAAAATATTTGGGGAGTAAAATTTTGAGCATGTATTTGATCACTTGTACCTCTTGCTAAAGTTCTGCATTATCATCTTTTGCGTTGATCTCATCTCTTATTCTTTCTTAATTTTTGGAATCTTGTTTTATGTCAAATTGATGTTTGACTTTGAAGACACAAATGTGTTGTTCATCCATTACATCAACTTTCTTCTATTTCATTTTGTAAACTTCCAGACTTTCTTTCAGAGCTGAGGGGCTGTGGGTGAGCTTGGCCTTGGTTAACTCCACGACCCAGGCGATGGCATATCGACAAATGTCATTATTGTTACGTNTTTCTTTCAGAGCTGAGGGGCTGTGGGTGAGCTTGGCCTTGGTTAACTCCACGACCCAGGCGGTGGCATATCGACAAATGTCATTATTGTTACGTCGACCACCAGGCCGTGAGGCTTTCCCAGGCCTGATGGACCTTTTTTTTTTCTCAAGAGGTTATTTCGAGAATCAACCAACCGACAAAACGATTTTCCTCTGATTCTGCTCGTATCTTGTCCTGTCATGAAGAGTAACTGAGATGAGTCAATAATTATAAAGATGAAAAAATTATTTCTCTTACATCACGTATAAGAAGAACTAAAAAGAATAATTGATGACATAACCACATAGACAATAAATACCCAATTTGACTACACATGAAACAAAGCAACTCAATCCCAAATTAATTTATTCACTTGTAGTAAATTAAATTAATTTTCATCATAAATAAGAAAATATGATGAGGATAAAACTGAAAAACTTTACCTATTTATACATTGAAAATTTAAAACATCAACCATTAAGAAACATATTTTTTTCTAAAACATCAACTATAAATAAACAGATGCAATGTTATCGNAAACTTTACCTATTTATACATTGAAAATTTAAAACATCAACCATTAAGAAACATATTTTTTTTCTAAAACATCAACTATAAATAAACAGATGCAATGTTATCCTAAAAGAAATGATCTAAAAGTATTTACAAATTATGTTTTGGAAATTTAACAAAATCCTTTTACAAAATCTAGACTCATCATCGTCATCATCATCATCGTCATCATCATCATCACCATCACCATCACCATCACCATCACCATCACCATCACCATCACCATCACCATCACC
>OVAX01003988.1:0-15870 GCA_900406405.1 Lepidium africanum | reverse complement strand
ATTGTAGACTACTTAAGTCATTAGTGTATAATTGTAGACTAGTTGAGTAATTCACCCAAAACGTAATACATCTCCCATGTCTATGTTTCAGCCCGCAACTAAAAAGAAAACATAAACATTGTTCAATTTTTGTAGAAGAAGCAAGTGTGTAGCATATTTTCAGAAGATACTTTGCCCACATATTTTATTTTATTTTCTCGTTTAGCAACTTATTTGTTTAAGTTTTTATTTTTGAATTTGTTATTCGACGAGGCAACGTTGTGTTTTTCTATCAATGGTTATGACAGAAGAAATCAATGGATTTACATAAACCTATCTCACCGAGGAAGAAATAAGCTCCACAATATTGTCATGCCACTTCACAATAATTTTGTATTAAAGTTAATTAGCTTACTGAATAAACGTAGAGAAGAAGTGTGTAATTTGAAACCTTTGAAAATCACTATATAGTGTTGTTGAATCATTCGTACTTTTCAATTGGTATCAGAGCATATATATTTGAAGTTCTTTGATTTGTGATTCCTCTAACAAAAATATCAACTCTCATACGAATTGAAAGTGCAGAAAATCTAATCAAAGTTAGACTCATCCACTCTTCTCTTTTCCCTCAGTGTTGTTACCCACCAAAAAAATCAAAACCCAAATGTTCTCTGCCTAACTTTGAAATTACAATCATCTTAAGAGAGTCTAACCGCTAGCTGGCTCATGACCTATTCTAACCTATTTATACGTCCAAACCCTATAAACCTAGTATCTTTCCGATAAGGATACAATTAAATTCATCGATTATAATTTCCTAAAAAATAGGTGAGTGAATATTTAATATATCAACACATTATTCATTATTCCAAATCTTCGCACCAGGTTAGCTCTCTTCCTCCCTCCCTCGCAACTCTCACACAATGATAGCAGCGTCACAACTATCTCATGGGCTTGCTATTCACGGCCCAGCTCATCGAATCTCACCTCACTCGGATAGGCCCGACTTCATGTGAAATGCAAATTCAAGTTGAGAGCAACTAAAAGTCGTAAACTAAAATTGTTTAATAATACATCAACTATCTTTGGAAATATATATTCATATCTAGAAATTATTAGAAACATAAAATATTCTTGATTTTTTATACATATGGGACCTATTTAATTTCTAACGTTTCAGAATGATTCAATTTCCATATCTGATATTAATTTCTAACTTTCACTTCCGCTCCAAATAACATAATAGAATAACTTATCAATAGCTTGGAAAAATAACTTTATTTGTTTAGCCAAAAAAATAAACTTTTGCCATGCCCTAAAGATCATAGAATGAGGACTCCAGTCATTACAAAACAAGTTAAAAACATTTAGTTGTGGAAACAAATTAACAACCTTTTAACATTTCATTTACCATGACTTTTGATTAAAGCATTCAACTTGCTTTCATGTACACATAGTATTTTGAGAACTAAGACAATATAAGATATACTATACGATTATTTTAACAAATTAAAAGGATAAAAACAGGTCTCTCAAATGTTTGAAGTCAAACTTATCACAAATGATGAGTATATGAGCTGTTGCAAGGTTTATTCCTAAGAGAAATAGCTAAAAAAACAGAACAGTGAAGTGAGTTCTCTACAACAGAATTCTTTGTAGCTAGCATCATGTTTATTCCTTTTATTATATATCGTTCTCCTATCAGATTCTTCTTCATTGGTAACCAAGATACTCAATTTTTTGAAAGACTGATTGGTAGTGATGCTTCACTCATACCCAGCTTAATCCAAAGCTATTTCTTTATGAGTAACCTGCAGGTTCAATACAACCCCTACAATTTCAGGTTTCTTGAAAGCATATTTAAGAAAGTAAGGTAAAAGTATGATGCAAAGTGCTCCAGAAAAGCTTGATATGAGGGATACAAAAGTTGGGAAAGTATACTACTATCTTTAGCAGTAATGTTTCCTAGATCACCAGCATGTCGCTTGCCATCCTCTAGACATAAGTGTTGTTTAGCATCATGGTTGAAATGTAGACATGAATTAAAAAATAACGAAAGGAAGGTTTGACAACAATTTCAATTACTTTTGTCTATAATTAGAGCTTTCAATACGGGAAACAATCATAATAAGCTTTTGAATAGAAAATTAAGTCCTTAAAAAATCTTATTCATTCTAGATATGCATAAAAGATGTATTAGAGTTATCAGTAGACATACACAACCATAACACTACGCATAAGGCCACAAGCTGTTCTAGTCACAATTGTCGCATACACAACCATAACACTATGCTTAAGGCCACAAGCTGTTCTAGTCACAATTGCCGCACCTGCAAAAACAATCACAAGAATGTAAATTATTTTAGAAGAGAGAAACCCCAAAGAAGATGGCCTAAATTTTTAAATGGTCTAACAACAGTAATTCAGAGCATGAAAAGAATGATTCTACGTCAAATAACTAACATCCAAAATGATTAACATACATTTATATAACAATGTAGTTCTTCTCAGCTTATGCCATATACCACTCTCACAATTTTCACTTCCACCACTTCTCTTCCATGCAAAATCACCTAATACACCGACATAATCATTGAAATGATAGGAACCAAAAATTTATGTGACCAATTTATTTGTCGAAAGATGACCGATTCTTAATCCCTTTCTCCTATTTCAGCGCAAATCCACATCGTCTCTGCGTTGGTTACCACATCATTCCTCAATAGTCAACATCTCTCGTATTAACAATTTCCTCAACATCTCTTAAAACATCTCTCTCATCTTCCGATACTTCTCTTCGAAAAATCAATCGTTGTCGCCAATAACTTTGTTTTGAATTATAGACGGGACAATGTTGGCCTCTCTCAATCAGATTTTTTCCTTTCTTCTTCGTTTGATATTAACAGTGTTGCTTAGCCTTTTTCCAGACGAAACCGTAGCATATCTTGTTTTCCTATTATCTTGTTCACGAAAAAAGACAAATGAGATCAGCACAAGTGCTAGAATCATAGAATTGAAGTAAGAGAATCGTCTAAAAAGTTTCATACTTTGGAATTTAGGATGGAAATGAAGAAGCCAAATGTACTTATTGGCATGTCATTGACTCAAAAATTGAAGAACCTGAGGAAGGGGAGAAGTTGGAAGTCATCATAAAATGAGCAAAGGGCACACGTTGAAGAGAAATAAGAGAGTTCGAAAAGCTAATACCTTGAATTATTAACAAAGACAATAAGGTAGTAGAATCGTTCACAAGAAACAATAGAAAAATAAGATGATTTTGAAATTTTTTAGATGGGTGTAATACGATGACGTGACAAATGGTTGAAGTAGGCTGACGTGGCAGCATAATAGAAATAGTTAAAAGTATTGTAGTGGATGGTCTAGGAAGCCACAATTAGGAACTTTTAGTATATATAGATTAATTAATCTTTGACCATCTATGAAGCTCATGAGTAAATGAATTAGTGGAATAATGTAAGGGAATATAATTGTTATCAAAATGAAGTGAAGAAAAAAAAAAAGAACAATAAATAATATCTCTTTTGAGCTTTTTAAGTAAATTTTCTCTTTTGTTTAATGAATAAAGGTTCCTCATTTGTTTTCACTTTTCTCTTATCATCTCCAACCTATTTTCCATATTTTACTCTAAAATGGAGTTACTCCATTTATTTCCTCTATTTCTTCTCCAACCATTACTTCATTTTCTACTCCAAAAATGATATTCCAAATATATTCTCTTTTCTATTTGTTGAATATTTTCAATATTCCCTTCTAGTTTTAATAGCTATAAATTTCACCTACTAATTTGGTTTTAGTAATATTTTAAAAGAATTAAAACTATTATTTAAAATTAAACATATATTATTAAAATAAAATTACATTACATTACATAAATAAAGAAACAAAATACAAAAACATTTTTTCAAACATCAGAATCAACATACTTCTCCCACAAATGATCAATTAAAGCATTAGGAAGTGAGAAATGAGCTTTTTTTTTTGTTGTCAATATTGGGCCACAATTGGCCGGCTCATTAGCTAAGTTCCTGCATAATGCAGGTGGCGGGACTCGATCCCTGGTCGTGCAAGTGCGTCTGCCTTTAGTGGACTTACCACATGCGACTAGGCTAAATGCCACTTGCAGAAATGGGCTTCTTTATCTTTAATTTTTATATATCGAGCAAAAAAAATTTGAAATTGAATATTTGCATCATCCGCAATTTCAAGCTCCATAGGTGGATTTTCTCATCCAACTTCAATTGGTGCATCGAAATCACGTTCATCTTCGATTATCATGTTATTTAAGTTTTTTCCTATCTTAGTACTAATTACGTGGTTTTTATGTTGTTTTCTTTTAAGAAATGTATTGGCGTCGAATTGTATGTAACTTTTTCATGTTTCACGTTTTGAAAACGTGATTCCGCCAAAAATATACCATTCATAACAACATGCACGGAATAAAAAAAATGAAAATTAAGAAATATTTTTTAAAATCTTCCCGCACATTTTAGATTTGTAACTAATTTATGCAAAACTTGATTCATTTACTCAAAAGTAGCTTTTTAGCGTTTCAAAAAAAATAAAAAAAGCTTTTTTTTTATATTTTACGCGTTTAAAAAAAATAAATCTCTTTGCCATCATCTATAACCTAAATTGATCGTGTTAACCTAAGATACTTATATAAATACATGTGATTGATAGGAGTTTTCCTATCACTACATCTTGCAGCTCGAGCCCTTAGGTAAATTTCTTTTTTATCTTTTATTAGATTTTTTCATTACCATCACTAGGGTTAGGGTTCAGGTTTATATTCAAAATATGTACCCATTATTGATTTCAATTGTCATGTTTTGTTCGATCTATGGAATTATAGTTAGATTTACAATTGCAACATGAGTTCGTCTGATGAGAGTCAACAATCAGATTCACATGCTTGTGGCTTCGGTGATGTAAGTATCATTCTTAACTTGTTCTTCTAAGATACTAATATAAGCAGCATATAAATTAGTTGATAAAAATTATAGTCAGGAACAAATTGCTCAACAAACATGCTTCGCATCTTTCTTGAGATTGTATCTCGAGAACAGAAACGAGAAAAATATGCGAATAGGATACTCGGAAAAAGAAGGTAAACAGATTTTGATACGAGAATTCAAAGCCCGATCTGGCCATGAATTTGACTGGAACAAGTTTAAGAATAAGTTTGACTACGAGCGTACACGATTTACAACCTACATCAAGTTGCGTAATCGAACGGGAGTGATAGTCATTCCCAACACTGGAGAGATCGACATGCCGGATGATTGGTGGAAGCAACGAATACGGGTAATGATCTTTTCAACATTTTTGTATAATTTATGGTTATTTTGTTTATATAAATCTAATTCATTACTTATAATCTTCTATGACACACCTAAATCTCAAGAAATTAAGAAGAAACCCCTACAGTGCATTGAGCTTATGCATCAATTTTTTGGACGATGTAGAGTTGATACAGAACTTGCGTTTTCACCTGTCTTAAATTGACAGAGAAGGCAAGTTTCTGTAGCTAATGATGAGGATTCTGATGATACAAAGCCACCAACCCAAGAAGTTGAAGTTGACGAGCAGCCTGATTCTATGGACAATGATGATGGTATCCAAAATCCAGTTCAACTTGATGCTTCTCAACTTGCTAGAAGAGAACAAAGAACTGTTAGGAACCATAGTAAGCTTACTAGAGATCCTACTTCTCGACAAATTGAAATCGAGAACTGCATAAGACACTTGGAAGAAAAAAACATGCGGTGGAATTCCATACCCTTTGTTCAAGAGGCTACTCATGCTCTCGTAGATGCTTTTACGGAAATGGAATTGTCTAGTGGGAACACAGTTTTTGTTGCTGCACTGCGCCTTCTCAGTAACTCCACTCCAGCAACGCAATTCTTGACTTTGCTGAACAACGACATGAAAATTGCAATGCTAGAGGGAATGATCGGATATAGTCGAGAAGGACATTGGATTGGTCTTCAAGGAGGCATCTGTAGTGGGGATAATCGTTCAAGTGCACATGTTACTATGGGTGGATATGTGGATCCTTACAGTGGATATCCAAATGGAACAACAAATGGTCATGGCATGCAGTTTGTGGTGAACTCAAATGTTGAAGAAAGGGCTGGCGCGAATCAAAGAAACATAAATAAAACTACGTCACCGGTTTTAGGTTGATTTACAAGTCTGTTAAACCATGGCGTAGGCAACAGTACATTAGATTTAGAATTTAGAAAGACAAGAGGACAGCTTTAGAGTGTTCGTTGGAGTTTGTTTTTTCATTGGCTTTTGATAATTTTTAAGCATTTTAATAATTTAGTATGACAACCTATGTTGTTATATCACTTTCATTCCTATTTGTGTACTAGCAATTGGTAATGTGAAGTTTATCGACCTTCAATATCGACCAATGGGTCGATAAAAAATCAGCTCAACTCTTTTTTTCTTCACGTGCAGCTTCTATCGAGTCATTATATCGACCAAAGGGTCGATAAAAATCAGCTCAACTCTTTGTCTTCTATCGACTCATTGTATCAACCAAAGGGTCGATATAATTCTCAAATTCGTTTCTTATGCTCACTCTAATCCTATCTACCCATTTTATCGACCTATAGGTCGATAGAAACTCATGGGAGACTTGGTTGAGCTCGGGTGCATTCTATCGACCTAAGGGGCGATGGAAATGACATATGATCGATACAATCATCATATCTTCCTAACCACTTGTCTAAATGCCTTCAAACCACTACCAAATTAAAGATAACTCATGTGGTTATCTTGTGTCCAAATTTTATTCAATTCCGTTCAGAGGAAAGCTTTCATCGAATGACAAAGTTCTGAAAACTATTTTCAGTCGTATTGGAAAGATAGATACTTTGTAGGGAAGATTTGATATTTCTCTTTAGATTATTCTCCTTGCTTATCATTCCTTATACACTATTCCTTTCTTGATTATTCTCCTTGCTTATTCAATTAGCAAGCACTAATTATTTAAAAGAATTTTATTTGTCTTATATACTTTCTTATGAACAATGTATTAGTATTCGTGATGTTCTTTAAGATAATTTTTTTTCTTTGTAGGAACATCGAAGAAATGAGTTGTGGGCATGAGGATTATATGCATTAGAGAATGAATTGAAGAATTGTTTGCATTAGAGAATCAAAAATGTGTCCATTTGATTTTACAGCCGTTGCTCCAATACTACGTGCGTTATTATCAGAAACGACCTATGAGAACTGAATGGGGAGTTGGATGGATGTATTTAAAAGACAAAATAATGAATAATCCAGAAGCTTGTCAAACTCTTCTCTTGATGCAGCCACAAACATTTAGCATGTGCAAGACTCATGGAAAAATATGGGTTAAAAAGTACGAAGAACATGAAGATAGAAGAGAGTGTTGCAATTTTCTTGTATATATGTGCACACAATGAAAAGCAACGAGTCACTGCAGAAATATTTGGACATTCGCATGAGACAGTCACTCGTAAGTTTCATGAAGTTCTTAGTGCATGTGAGCAACTTGCTGGTGATTTCTTAAGTGAACGGAGCCATGAGGAACTTAGTGTTGTACCACGTGGACTACGAGAAGATGACAGGTATCGGCCATATTTCAGAGATTTCATCGGTGCAATGGATGGTACACATGTATCGATTTGTGTGCCTGGAACAGAGAAATTAAATTTTTGGTGTCGACATGAATACACTAGTTTTAATGTCTTAGCGATTTGTGATCTTGACATGCTTTTTACATATGCGTACATCAGAGTTTCGTGATCGTCTCATGATGCTAATGTTTTGCAGCTTGTCATGGATAATGATCCGTGCTTTCCAACCCCGCCTATTGGAAAGTATTATTTAGTAGATTCATAATATGCTAACAAACCTGGATTTCTTGCTCCTTTTCGAGGGCGTGTTACAAGATATCATCTTCGAGAGTTTCAGGATGGTGGACCTCCACGTAATGACAAAGAAATGTTTAATCGTTGGCGTTCGTCTTTGTGTTGTGTTATTGAACGAACCTTTGGAGTTTGGAAAGACAAATGGAGAATTTTAACAGATCACCCAAGGTATAACAAAGCTATACAGAAAAAAATTGTTGCTGCTACGATGGGTTTACATACTTTTATCTGGAAATCTCAAATACCAGATGATGATTTTGAGCGCGCAGATGAATTTGATATCAATGGTCATGAAAACATAGGAAGACGTGATAATATTTTCCAAGAAGAAAACGAAAATGTGAGTATGCAGACAGTTCGCCGTGAGATTGCAACTCATTTATGGATAATGCGAGGGTATAAGTTTTTTAAATTCTGAACTATTTCTTCACAGTTCATATGATTGTTCTTCAATTGTTACATTTGGTTTGTTTTTCTTATGCTTGAGTTTATTTCGAACTTGATTATTCGAGATTACTAAAAAACTTATGTCTGAAATGGTTCTAGTTAATATTTAATCCTAATAAAGCCACATAAGTTTGGAGGCTTGGTGAGTTAAAGATGTTAACATGAACAAAAGGATGAAGTTCTGGGAATGAACGTGTGCTAAATTAAGACTAGATTTGTTGAAGATCAAACCATCGACCAGGGGATCGATAGTTTTGGTCGATAATATTAACACGAGCTTAAGAGATAATTTCTGAGAGTTATATCGACCAAAGGATTGATACAATTGGTCGATATAAGCAATATGTGAATGAGCAAAGTGGTGTGAGAATTATATCGACCAAATGATTGATAGTTCAGGTCGATATAAACGAAGCGGGAATGAGCAACAAAGTGTGAGAATTATATTGACCTAGAGGTTGATAAAATGAGTCGATGAAAGTGTGATAATTTTTTTTTTTTGGTTTAAAAAGAACGAGTATTGATATTTTTTTAATATATACTTAATATTTATTTTTGTAATTTAGTAGTATTTATTTCCTTGATTCAGTTATTCAGCAAAAAAAATACCATTTGTGTATTTTAATCCGTTCAGTTGTTTCATAATTCCGTTCAGTATTATTTAGCTATTCTAATAATTTCATTCATATGATTCCGGTATTTCATGATTTAGCTATTCAGCTATTCAATTGACATATCATTTGAGCTCATTGTTAATTTAGTGGTTTGTTCTATTTAATATGTATATTGTTGTTTCATTTTAAAATTTTAAGTTTAGATAACTACTTTTTAAAAATAAAATTGACTACAATTAACTAGATTAATAGTTTTAAATATATGCTAGTCTAAATTAAAAACATATAGTTTAATAAGTATAATTGATGTAAATAGTTTTTTTAGGTACAAAACAAAAAGTGTTGAAATTTGAATTATCAATTTGTAAAAAAAAAATATCACTCCAAAATCAAGGGATGAATAGTGTTACTCCAAATTTGGAGTAATACTATTCATTCCTCCATTTTTTAGTAGATAATGGAGGAGGGTTGGAGATGTCTTTAAACAAATTTTTTTGTGTAACATTTTAGTTTAGGAAACTATAGTGTTAGGACGAGAAAAATTCAAAAGAAATGATTTGACTATCATGTTATCAAATAAAAAGATTGCAAAATTAAGTGTGCTCAAGTTGAGAATATTTCAAATAAAAAACACTGGAGAAAAATTAGGTGATGATTTATAGAGCAATTAACAAGTCTTTAGAATCTTCAAGAATAGCATACCGATTATCAGAAAAGAGTAAACTCACTGATCGAAAAAAGACTTGAAGTCCACTAAAAATAACGATCGGGATGTTACATTTTGTCTTTATTTGACAGGTGAAAATCTAGAAATTCTTAATATAATTAATTTTTATAGTTGAAAATTTTACTTTGAATAAAAGGTTGAGAGGTTTTGAAGAAATAGACAAGGTTGGCTGGAAAAGCTGCCAGGTCCGGGAAATGGAGATTGACGTAGCAAAGGATAAAAAGAAGCAAGCCATGTGCAGACCCACGTAGATCTCCCAGTCCCACTACACATTCTCTTGTCTCTCTAATTCCTACTTTCACTTATATTTCCATAAGAATATACAAAACAAATTCGTATTCTTCATAGATTCCGTATCGACTGTTATCACAGTTTCCATACCAAACCGCAACGTATCATTGATAAGTAAAGATACCTAACACACATTAATATAACATATATATATATGGAAAATGAAAAAAAGAATATAAAGTTTACATGTTCTTTACCTATTTTCTTTTTCTTCATTTTCTTACGTAATTTAATTCCCTAAATTATATAATTTCCAAAGGCCGTAAAAATTACGAAATGCAACAAGCGTTAGGGTTCTCGTCGCTAAAAAGCTGCGGCGGAGGAACTCTTTCAATGACGTATGAAGGCTGATAATAATACATCATCCTCTTCATCCCTTCATATCCCGCCGCCGCCATCATCTCTTCCTCTCTTATCTCCTCCTCCGTAGCCATTTGTTCTTCTCCGCCACCTTCCTCTCCCTTTTCTTCTCCCTCCTTCTTCTCCTCTTCGGTTTCCGGGAGTTTCTCACCGCTCTCTTCCTTCTTCTCTTCCTCCGCTGGAGGATTCTCGGGTTCCGGTTCAGGTTGAGGTACGATTCGGGCTTGCTTTTTGGTCCGACGGTAAACGTAATCCACAAGCTTCTCTGCGTCCATTGTCCCAGTCACTATAACTTTTCCGGTGGTGTGCTCCGTCGAAGTTGTTTGGACCCCTACGCAACAGTATTTGTCAGTCCAATCGTAGTGAACGTGACAGAATCTTAAAATTATGTCTATGTGACGAACGAATGACACATTATTTTTATATGGGTACGTATGATTAAACAGTACGAGACTACATTTTTAAATTATATTTTTAATTATTATTGCGATATATATATAAAACTACTTATAATATGACGGAGAAAAAAAACTACTTATAATATAGAAAAAAATTTCATTTATCAATATATCTTTTGATATACCTATTCTTAATTTTCTAATATTTTACATGAATAAGGAGTATTTTGGTTTTGACTAGATCCAATAAATGTACATATATCCATACCTCTCATTTTGAGAATCTTCTTCTTGAGCTGATCAGCACAAGCTTGACAGTGCATGTTGACGTTGAGTTCCACGGTGGTGAGGCCACCAGAGACCTGAGAGGTTATGATCGGCGGTAGAGGCTCCCCCTCGGCCGCCGGAAGCGGTGATGAGATGACTTTGGCCATTCTTTTAGTCTTCTTCTTGATTTTATTGCACACTGCTTGTGGATCTAACACTCCCTTTATCGTCACTTGGTTCTCATTCATATCCATCACCACTTCTTCCACACCTACATATTTTTATATACGAATTAAGTTAATTCTTCATTTCAGTTATGGACCTTTATACAATAATATTTTGGTAGTTGGGATTTTTTAGAATGAAGCTCTTGATAACTAGTATTTAAAATAGAGTTTCTTTTTTTGGTTTTTATGTGCCATTCAATAATTATTCTTAGTTTAATCTTCTGTATTTTTATAATTACGTACCTCTAATTTTTAGAATAGATCTCTCGATCTTCTTAGCGCATCCAACACAATGCAAGTCGACGTAGAGTATAAAGGGCGGAGGTGGTGGTGGTGGTTGTGACTCCTCCGTTGGTTTCTCTTCCTCAGCCTCTTTCTTATCCTCCGCCACATCTTTCTTTTTCTCATCCTCCTCCGCAGTGGCGGGGACGGCTTCTGGAGGAGAGGCTTCCTCCTTTGCCTCCTAATAATAAAAACATTCATCACATATTAATGATAAACAAGATATATATATATATATATATTTTCGTTGCAAACTAAAATAATATCGAAGAAGTCTTGAATCTTACAGGTTTTACTTCTTCTCCCATGTTTAAGAATATGTGATTAATTGCACAATGATTATAAACAAATTAACGAAGAAAAGAGATATATTATGGAGGAATGAGTAGGGAGAGGGAGTATATATATGAGACGCACAAATATAAAAAGACGAATGACGAATGGAATTATTGATGAATAATTAAAGTTATAGTATAAGGTAGGAACTAAACAGAACATAAAGCATAAAAAGGTTTTTTAAAAATAAAACTAAAGCATAAGAAGTTGATTCCATAGCACATGGCAGAACTAATCATCCAACATATATAGACACACACACCCCTTCACTCTTGTACTTATATAAAAACTTTATTCCTTTATGATTATTTTGCAAACAAGAAAAATCGAATTTATTTTTTATTTTCTTGCAATTTTCCATATGTTGAAGAGAGATCAGGACCAAGATGTCTCGAGGTCGGTAGGTGTTACAGACACATGATGTGGGTGTTCTCGATCATGTATGAATTCGTGATACACATGTTTAAAGATGTTTGTAATATAGTCATTGTACTATATAGTGAATTAGTGAAATTGAATGGTGACTTTGGATGAGATGAAAACTAAAACAAAACAACCAAACAAATGGGTTGTATAGTAGAATTAAACTGGCGGTTGCATTAGGGCATCTCCATACTGATACTCTTATTTGAAGTTTTTAACAATAAAATATTTATATATTTACAAGAATTTAGCTTTTTATTTAAATTTTATTTTCTTTTCAAATTTTGTTTAATAGGTAAATATATGTGGAGTTTCTAATATATTTATATGGGTCTCTTAAACAAGAGAAGTATCTCTTTCTCTTTGCTACTTTTTTATTTTTATAAAAGTTATTTTTGATGGAGATGGCCTTAGCCATTATTTATTTTGTTACCAATTATATTCCTTTTAAAAACAACAAGTTAAAACTAGCGTTTCAAATGTTGAAATACGTTTAAAATTATTTCTGGATATTTAAACACTGGTTCTAAATAAACTTATTATTGGTGGGTGCCACATGTGAGTTCTAATCATCTGTTTTCAAACGACCAACTATTTAACCTATTTTTTCTTTCAATCATTTTATTCAAACGAATTTACCAACAGATCTAATATATACTTTGACACAAATATAAAGTTTTGGCAATGTTAGCTAAAATGGTGTTCTTGTCTGAAATTGTAGCATGTCATTTCCATCATAAAGAAAATTTACCAAATATATTTGATATTTTAGTTGCAAACAAAATCTTTTTCTTTTTTTTCTTAAAGCATATAAAATCTTTTTGCATTAAGAAATCTAGTTTTGTAACGATGCCTCAACATCGGAGATCAAATTTGTAATATGGAATAACGGACATCATCTAGATGGATGGTCAAACACAAACGAACCAGATGTATAATATTCTATACCAACAATCAATTCTTTGTAAATTCCTTTTCCTGATTTGAATATAGAAAAAATTGTCTAATATAACCTTTTTTTTATAAATTACTTAATAACCCACTTTTTTCGAAATTATTTAGATTATCTACTTTTTTAAAATTACTTAGATAACCTCTTTACTGCAAAATCCAAAATTCTCTGATTCTTATAAATCTTTTTTCTCCTAGGTTATCATTATTTAGGGTTTTCAATTATAAACAGTATTGGTCAAGTAGACAACTTGATTTCTGAAGTTTTATACCATATTTGGGTAATTATTTGAACTTGATTGATTTCTGCAGTTGATTGATTAGATTAGTGCAAAATCTGGTATGTTTTCTTTCATAAATTTATTTCTTATTTTGTAACAATGGTTGTTTTATTATTTTAGAAAGAAAAAGAAATCCACATAATAAAATAAAAAACAAAAAAATAATCAAAGCATAGAGATCGATCAATCTAAACACAGATCGATCGATCCTTACATATACATGTTTCATCTCCCCATCATGGATTTTGTGTGGAAAAAAATAATCGGAGCATAGGGATCGATCAATCTTTAAAAGGATCAATCGATCCTTACATATACATATTTATTCTCTTTGTCACGGATTTTGTATGGATCGATTGATCCTTTTTTAGATCGATCGTACTGCGTATTTAAAACATTTTTGTATAGAATGGTTATGTAATTCTCATTTTTTTTCTTCTTCTTTCAATTTTTGTTTTATTATGTAACTATTGTTACCTTTCTATTTTGACAGGATGTTGACAAAAAGAAGTGATGAGTTAGGATTTCCGTTACGTCTTTTTACGCTTGATACTGAGCCGAAATTCAAAAAAAGTATCAATTATCACAGCAAGACAGAGTTTTTAGAACATGTTTGTAACGTGGTTGGGGAAGAAGTGTGGAACAATATCAGAAACTCTTCTTTAGGTGTTATTGTAAACTTCGTTGAGAACAAGTTTACATGGTCTTCTAAGGTTGTTGAATATCTTCTTCAAAGAAAACTTGTGTGTACGAAGAAACATGAGATTTGGTGTTTGTTTGGCAAAACACCTGCTCGATTTTTTATGTCAGAGTTCGAAGCCATAACGACATTGAATTGTTCATCTTTCCCAGATGTTAAGGACCTTGAGGTAAGAAGAAAAGAGTATGAATTATGGTGGGAAAAACTGAAAATAAAAGGAAAAAATCCATGCAAGAATGATTTGAAAGCTGTATGCGAAGAGGTTGGTTCTCCATAGACATCAAATCTTGATTGTGAAAACTCTGAATTGATTTCTCTTTCACCATGATACTCCCAAAAGTTTTGTGAATCAAAACATATGTGTGTAAACTATAGAAAAAAATTGATCAATAAAGCATGCCAAAAAAAATTGAAATTTAATCCGTAGAGTATGGATCGATCACTCCCTGCAGGGATCGATCCATCTATACATCACGACGATAAACTTTTTTCACTTCGTAAAAATATGATCGATCATACTATCCAGGACCGAACAATATGAAAATCCGCTTAAACAACCTTGTGAAGCACTGAATGATTATGTAGTAAAACTCATCAATCTGTATTCCACGAGTATGTTTTAGTGTGATCTTCACGATAATCGTGCTACGATCAATCTGTTTACTACAATATAAAAGTATTTCATTCGCCATACGAATAGATCAAACAATCAAACTTCAGACTCATCAATTAATACATTTTGCACAATTTTATCTCTACTAAAATTTTTGGCTGACTTCTAGTAAATCTTCAGAATTTGGTAGACTTACGGTAAGTGCCGGCATTTGACAGACTTCTAGTAAGTCTACTAAAATTTTTGGCAAACTTACTAGAAGTCTGCCAAAATCTCGGCAGACTTGCAGTAAGTCTGCCAAAATCCCGGCAGACTTCCAGTAAGTCTGCCAAAATTTCTAGCAGATTTGCAGTTAGTCTGCCAAAATTCCGGCAGACTTACTAGACTTGCAGTAAGTCTGCCAAATTCCGGCAGACTTGCAGTAAGTCTGCCAAGTTGTCGGCATACTTACAGTAAGTCTACCAAGTTGTCGGCATACTTGCAGTAAGTCTGCCAAGTTTTCAGCAGACTTGCAGTAAGTCTGCCAAATTTTCGGCAGACTTGCAGTAAGTATGCCAATTTTCAGCAGACTTGCAGTAAGTTTGCCCAATTTTCAGCAAACTTACATTAAGTCTGCCAATTTTCGGCAGACTTGCAGTAAGTCTGCCAAATTTTTGACATAATTCCAGTAAGTCTACCAAATTTCTAGTAAGTCTGCCAGAATCGCGTAGAGTTGTAGAAATTCATATAGAATAACTCAGATTTGCAGTCAATATGTCATAATTATACTAGATACAAAGACTTCTAATCCTTAAATTGAAGTGTCTACCAGATATTGTGAAAAGTGAAAACTCTAAATTTATTTCTCTTTTACCATGATACTCCAAAAAAATTTGTGAATCATTAATTATGAACTATTTGCATTTAAATCGTATATATCCTAATAAGAAAGAGTTATTCCCCGTCTTTATCCTAAATTCAAAATTTATCCAAATAATAACATTTTCTAGAAAAGTAGGTTATCTAAATAATTTTTTTTAAAAAAAATTATATTAACAATTTAT
>OVAX01003987.1:0-15878 GCA_900406405.1 Lepidium africanum | reverse complement strand
AACCTTGAGGGCCTTGCCACTGTGGGCCCAAAGAGGACAATATCATACTAATGGAAATTCCAAAAAGCCCAACACAGGTATTGATTTTCCAGTTTTAGGGCACGTCACTAGCTTTGCTCCTTTTGTTTAAGTAGTTATTAGAACAAACTTGAATGAATGGCGATTGTGTTTGATGATGATGTGGATCTTTAATCTTAAAGTTTGATTCACCCCTTTACGGACTCGGTTCGTCTCTTGTCTCAAAGTTTGTATCTTCAATATTGTTTTTCTTTATAATTGGATTTTTGTCTTTGCAGGTCCTTGGTTAATACGGGTTTGACAAGCTTTCTCCCGTCAAACCGGCTCGGCAAATCTTTGAGAGTTATAAGAGCAACATTATCAAGGGTTTCTTCTAAGAAACCCTTATACAATTATAATATTAATTTTTTTTTTAAAAGATTCTCCAATCACGTGTTGACACGTGTCAAGAAACCCATCTCAAAGTTTCTTATTTAAGAAACTTTCTCTTTGGGTTTCTTCACATTTTATTATTTTATTAATATTTTTAGCTTAGAACCCCTCTTAGAGACCACCAATAATGGTGGTCTAAGTTTTGAATTCCTTCGAAGTTTAGCAATCTTGTAGGTAATGCTCTTTGAAACCTTTCTTGGAGTCTAAGTTGTTTTGATTTTTTAGTTGATTGAGCTCAGTTCGGCGAAGACGAGGGTGCGGGGAGCTTCACCAACTCCTACGGGCTCGGCGCGGCAACAACAGGCTTGGCACGGCAACGACGGGGTCGGTGTGGTTGGTTCTTTGACGGGTTTGGTGGAGTCTTTGCAGGCTTGGTGGTGAGTTTTGGTTTTGTCTCTAATCTTTAATTTGTTCTTAGTTTGAATTCTTCTTCTCCTCTCATGTGGTGGTGTAAAGTAGTTCCTTTCAAAGTCCGGTTCGGTTCGTTGTTTATGAACATGTTCCGTCTTTTATTCTCTACGTGGTTAAGTTAGATTCTTCTTTTTCTTTTACGTGCCGAGCCCTCTCTTTATTTTTCCTTAACGAAAATTTGTTCCTCATCTGCCGATCTCTCTCTCCTTTGCCTTAGATTTTTTTATTTATTGGGAAGATTGGCAAGCTTGCCTCTTCGTGGTTCACCTTTCCACCCCGATATTAATTTTTTCTCCATGATATTCATCAAGTTCAGTCTTCGTTGTAGCTCCTAAATTGGATCCAGAAAGTGTTATGACTTTAACTCCTTCTTTAAGTGTTGTCGAGCTTGCTTCTTTTCCAAGATGTTTGTCTTGTTCGCGCAGTTGGCTTTCCTTCAGTTTATTTACATTTTAATATTTCATTCATCTTTGTTTTCTTAGTTAAATCTTTCTTGCTTGATTTCTTGTGATGAAAGGGGTTGATGACTTCCTTTTGGTGAAGATTTTTAGTTGTGGTACTTAATTAATCTTCTTGTTTAATCCTTTCCCTTTTTTTAAATCTCGTTCGTTTAGAGATTTTTAGGGTGATGATTCCGTTGTTGACAATTGGTGGAATCGGAAATTGACGGCCTCGGTAACTAACGGATTTGGCAATTAGTTGCTAACATTGCTATCAAGGTTCCAATTCTTTCTCACTTCTTTGATTCAACGGGTCCGGCTCGGCAACTTCATTGCGGTGAGTGACTTCATTTAGTCATTGATATATATATATATATATATATGTATATATATTTTGCCCGTCCGCTACATTGGGTTTGGTTCGGCAATCTCGTGGGTTTGGTACATTTTGCGGGTTTGGCTCATCTTGCTGGTTCGACACATCATTCATCTTAATTGACTTGTCTTCGGGCTTTGCTTTACAGGCTCTCGGTTAATACCGTCCGAGTTTGGCAAGCTCTTCTTCTTGTGGATTCGGTGAAGACGTTACCGGCTCAGTAAGAGTATTACCGGCTTGGATAATAACTTTGCAATATCGGTGGCGAGTACAAGAGTTTAGTTTGCGAGTCTCTTACCTATTCTTATCTTGTTATCTTTTTTGATAGCTCTTGTTAGTGTTAAATTTGGTGTCTTTCAATCTCTGGTAAAGTTTGGATTCCGTCTTTGTTAAATTGTTGTCCTGGTAAGTATGGTCCGCCTTCGTTCATTGATTCGATTTTTTGAGAGTTCCTTGACTAGATTATGAGTTCGTTCCAGTATCTTTGAGACTTAGACAATTTAGCGTTGCTCTATTGATCATTCCGCACGTCCATTTTTTTTGTTATTGAGTCAATTGTTTATCATTTATCGTCTTGTGAATATTTTCTTGCATAATTCATGTCCGTCTTTTGTTCCTCAATATATCGGAGAGTTACTATGAGTGAATAGTCGAGTTATTCTCGATCAAGTGGGAGTGGTTCATTATCGAGCACCAGTTACAACTTGTCATCCAATTCTAGTTTGTCGTCGATTTCCAGCTCAGCGGATATTGAGATTGATGTAGTATCAAATCCTGATGATACCTCCGTTGTCGAGCGTGTTCTTCCTTCGAAGATAATTCCTGTTCTTTATAGCGTCTTTTTCTCTTTTCCTCCTATTTTTGGAGATAGTTCTCAACTTCTCATCCGATTATTAGATTAAGAGTTTCCTTGCAGTATCTTTCTTCTTACGCGTGTTCATTTGGTCAGCATGACTTGAACATCAATATTCTTTCTCTAGAAAGGCTTCTTATTGAAGAATTTTTCCATGTCTTATTTCTACTTAAGGATTTATTGTCCGTCTTCCTCTTTTTTTTGTCTATTGTGTTTCCTTTCTTCTTTTAGACTTATATTGCGGATGCCTTTTGACAAACATGGCTATGTCTTTGTACTTCGGCATCTATTGACATTTTATGATATTGAATAATTCTTTCGCATTCTTTTATTTTGCGTCTTTATAACCTTTGTTTCTTCTTTTTATCGTTTTGGAGATGGCCACCAACGAGTTTGGTCCGGTGTTTCACGAATTTTCCGTTCTTTGGTGACAGCTTGCGAGCTACGCTCGACAAGATTTCTGAATGCTGGTTTGGCGATGGCCATGCGCAAATTTTGATTCTTCGAGGGCCGCTCGAGAATCAAGATTGCGATGACAGCTTGCGAGCAAAGCTCGACAAGGTTAAGTTTGGTGCCTAAGAATTGGGATTTGTTCATGAATATGAAAGACTTTTCCTTTAATGGATAATAGTGATGTCTTCCTTTTTTTAGCGTAAATTAGAGGAGGCCTCGGCTACGTGCGTTCTTTAAGGGTTATCCTTAAGATTATGAGTGTCGAGACAGCTTGCAAGCAACGCTTGACAAGATCTTCCCTTTGAGCGGGAAATTGGAGATGGCCCCGACTAAATTTGTTTTAAAGGGAGCTTCCCTTAAAACTGAAATTGTCGTGACAACTTGCAAGCAACGCTTGGCAAGATCTTCCCTGTGAATAGGAAATCGGAGATGGCTCCAGCTAATTTTGTTTTGAAAGGGGTTTCCCTTAAAACTGTAATTGCTGTGACATCTTGCGAGCAAGACTCGGCAAGAAAGTTAGCGAGTTTGAACTCGGCTTATAACTGTGTTTATGCGAGTTTGAGCTCAGCTTATTCTATTAGTCTTTTTTTGCGAGACTGAGCTTGGCTTAAGGTTCTATATGTGCGAGTCTGACATGAACTTGTATTTTTCTTGTTACTGAGTTGGGAGAATCGTTGGTTCGCCTATTCTTCATGGGTTCGGTATATTCTTTTTAGGGACGAATCGTTTGCGGCAAAACAAGTTTCTGCATTGCTTGATCATCTTGGAGATGGGTTAGGTGAGATCATCTGAGAGACGGGCTAGCTTAGAACATCTGGAGGACGGGTGCACCGAGAGCGTTTGGCAGACAGGTGCGCTGGGAGCATTTAGCAGACGGACGCGTCGGGATCTAGCATAGGGGCGCAACAGAATTTGACTAAAGAGTGCACCAGGATCTTGCAGATATGCGCGCCGCGATCTGTTACGGGTGTGTTGTGATCTGTCGTATGGGAGCACCGTGATCTTGCAAATGGGCGCACCGGGATCTGACGGACGGGCATGCCAAGAACTGGCAGATAGGCGCACCGTGATCTGTCGGATGGGTGTGTTGAGATATGTCATATGGGCGTGCCTGGAACTTGAGACGGGCGCGCTGAGATCTGGTGGACGGGCATGTTGGGAACTGGTGGGTGGGTGTGTCGATATCTGTCGGACGGAGGCGTTGGAAACTATCAGAAGGGCACGTCGGGATCTGGCTGACGGGTGCACCGGGATCACCTCTTGGACGGGTGCACCAGGATTACTTTGTAGATAGGTGCGCATGGTTCACCTCACGGATGGGCACACTAGGATCACTCGCAAACGGGCGCACCGTATCACCTTGCAGACGAGCACGCCGAGATTAACTCGCGGACGGGCGCGCCAAGATCACCTCGAGGATGGGTAACACTTATCCAACTTTTGGAATGTCGGTTCTTGCCTCGGCTCTGATGGTGGATCCTCGTTTCTTTGATTTGAGGTGTTGTCATGTGTCATTCTGTCTTGATTCTAGTTTTCATCCGCCTGTTCGATTTGATTTTCTCTGTTTTCCATCTCACAAACTTTTTCGTGCGTGTAGAAGAATTCTTTGTCCCCATTGACGGCGCCAACTGTTCTAATTGGAGTTAGCACAATAAATATTTGTATTAACGTGGGTCAAATTCTTCGTTTATTGACTATGTTTTAAGATGAATACAACAGGAAAGATAATGAATTCTCTTTAAAATGCCCTAAAATTTGCTTTTCTCCGCTCCGTTCCGCTCTGCTCTTCTCCGCTCCGTTCCGCTCTGCTCTTCTCCGCTCAGCAGTTCAAAGTGTTCTGAGTACTCTCAATGCTTCAGATGGTGTCTCTTTAGACCAAACCCCTTTATTTATAAATCTAAACCCTTTTCCTGAACTGATAAGGATAAGGTGAAAATCCTTATCAGTTTAGGATTTTATCCCGAATTTTCGGGGGTTCTCCTGCGAATTCCAGAATATTCTCCAATCTTCTAGAATTCTTCTTTTTATTGGGCCAGAAATCCGTTTGGCTAAAAAATAAACTTTTTTGAGGGGTGAAGCCCACCTCCAACAAGACATGTAGTACCAAACAAGTGTTGCATGGTATTTTCAGCAACCCTTGTTCATTAATACAATTTTTTTGACATGTTACACACTTGATGTCGTCTTGTGATTTGTTATCAATGTCCACAATATAAATCAACCTTTTTAAAGACTTGATTGCTTCATTTGTTGGTGGTTTTAGTGTGGCCCTCCATGAATCCATTGAAGCTTGTAGTACTTGTACATACTCGTCAATTGAGAACTCCCAATTATTATGGATCACTAATGATAGTGTTACAATATTTGAAATATTGAAATTGGGAGAATATACCACTTCCTCTACCATGTTGACAAGATTATTTATAATACGAATTATAATTTTATTATATTTATAAGAAATTATTTTCATGTATGTTTTTTGATTATATATTAATTTTTTTAATCTTTTAAAAATATTAAACTATATTTTTTTGTCATGTTTTTAAACGACACTTAGTCATTTACTAAGAAAGATCATAAGTCATAAATCTTAAAGTAGATCATAATTTTCTATATACAGATTTATTGTGTTTTTAAAACTTTCAGTAATTTATTTATATTATTTGTAAGTAGTAAATAAAATTTTGCATATAAATAATAAAAAATTTAAGAGAATTACATAAGTTCATTGAAGATTAGACACCATTTATGCTTTCTTTAACGACCGAAAAAGTGAAGGACGTGTCAAAGTCAAGGATTGGTCGATTGATTTGTTTAAATTTTGGACAAACTTTAGCTCATTGTGTTGGACTTCTTTATGTCCACAACTTCCGCCCGGACGCATCGCTGAGATTGTAAGAAGAAGATCCATATCTTGTGGTGGTAGTGGAACAATTGTACGTAATCATAATGACAGTGCGAGAGGAGTTGGAAGCTAGGTTGCGTCTCTAAACTACTTTTCATAAAAAGAAGCGTCAACATTTTCATATACAATAGATAAGTCAAAAAATTGATTATACACATATTTGTTTTCTAAAACAATTTTATTAGGAATTTTCATTAATTTTCTTGATTTAAATTTTTTTAAATATTCTGCATTAATATTAGCACTCCAAATATCTATTTTTAAATTGATACTTATAGGTATTTCTTTTAATTTAACATAATGAATTTTCTTAAATAATTGTAGAAAGATAGAATAACGACACTCATAAAAAAATATTTCTAAATTCACTAAAACTAAAAAAATAGTTTGATATTTACTAAAACAAAATTCTATATTCAACAAAACACATTGTGAAAATAGAGTTCAAAAGTTGATATAAATAGGCACAAAAACATGCAATTGAAGAGATGTAATGAAAAGTAACAACTGTGTAATGAAAAGTCACAACTGCATAATGTAAATCTTACGTGAATAGACACAACCAAAAGGACACAACCGTAGATCGCTTTTATAGAATTTGTTATTATATATAGATTATATTTACTAATTGTATATAGGTTTATAATACTTACCAAATACCAAAACATATATTACAATACCAAATCACATTTTTCTATAATCGTGTAAGTGATATAATCGTGTAAGTCTATCACTGTCAAGGTAATTGTGTCCAAATCACATTCTTCTTAGGAAAACTCAAAATCAATTCGAAAACATAATGTTGTCCAATGTAATATATAGTTTAACAAATGGAACACGATAAATTGATTACACTGAATCTTCGAACATTATCCATTGGAATCTATTTTGCACCCTAGTCTTAGGAAATTTTTTCCCAGCGGATGGATACATTTTCACTTTCTGTCTGCCCTATTTAACAATCCGATCAAGAGGTATGATTTGTTTGCTTTTTACCTCATCCGGGACATCCCACTGAGATATGTAAGGCACTAAGTATATAGTTCTGATATACACAAGTATCCACTCAAGACAAGAAATATTTAGAACACAATTCCTGTAGTTGGAAAATTTTATGTGATCAAGCCTCCGACTTTTTGTGATAAATGTAAACGCCTAATGCGTGGAGACAAGGATGCTTCTCTACATCAAACACTCTGCATGTACAAGTTAGCGCTTCCAAGTCCACTAAATAAAACTTTCCATCAGTATCAACAATGTTGAGTGCAACCATATCTTTGCTGGCCTTTGGAGTGTGACCTTTCACATTTTGAGACATATGTCATATGTTATACCCATGATATGCTTCTGGATACACATTTCCTACAACACCGATAAGCCTCGCGTTCATGCACTCATAAATACCTAATCTTTCGAATATGGTATAACCATCTTCAAGTTCTCAAAAAACCAAGTCCAACTAGCATCATTATCTCCATTAAGTATATTGTAAGCTAAGGGATACATGTGATGATTAGGATCTTGGGCTATTGCAAATACTAGTACAATAGCGTAACCGTTCTTGAGGAATGTTGAATCCACAATTATTACTTGCGTCATCACCTTAAAACCCTATGATATGTCTGCATTTTAACCCATTTTAAATGTATTATTCATCATGTTTTGCATCCATATCCATTGCATTTCCATCATTTTAGAGTCTTTTTATGAACATATTGCATATTCTGCACTTACATTCCATATGAATTAATTCTTAGGTACTTTGGAGGCTTTTTGGAGTGTTTCGGCTGCAATTGGACGTAAGAAGCTGTCTGGACCACGCTGGAGTGCAAGGAAGGAGCAAAGGAAGCAATAAGGATGAGATCTCACACAGCTCGCTATACCAACTCGACCACACATGTCGAGTTGTTGGAAGATTGGGCGAACAAAGTCCAGCTCGAATCTAAGCCTTGACATGTTGGCCGTAAGTCCTGCCTTATCTGAAGCTCTTGGACTATTCGAAGGTGTAACTCGACCAGACACTCGCGAGTTCTAGTGTTTCTAAAGATCAAGACACGACTCCATCCCATCACTCGACGTGCAACTTCGAGTTGTCTATCTATTTTTGATTTTTTTGAGTTTTTATTCCATGTTGACTTTTCTAGGGCTTTTGTATTTGGGCTATAAATACCCCTTTTAGTCCCAAACAAGCCACCAACGTCATTTACCAGATCTAGAAACATTTTAAGTTCACTTTTCTCTTATTTTCTCTTGTACGGTTGCTAGAGTTGGTTATGATAATCTAAGTTTGAGTGTTTGCTTCTTTATCTTTGTTGTTTTTCATTTCTTTGCTTATCTAATCATGCTTTTCATTTCTATTTCTGGGATTATGCTTGCATCCATGGTTAGTGAGAAGATTCTATACGTGTTCTTGAATGGTGAGATCATGGTAGATTTAGGAATTTCTCAGCTTATCTAAGTGCATTCATGTTATATCTATTCAATTTATGTATTCTTAATGCTAATTTCATTATGTCCATTTGACATCTGAACTTGTGCTTTCCCACACCCATAAGGTGTTCGATGAAATTCTTGACTGAGTCTAGTTCTGTGATTTGCTTTCCTAGCCTAAGATATTGGTTGTTTAGGAAGTTAATTAGTTAGAATAGGTTGATTTATCATGCCTTCTCAATCGTGGATCATCATGAGATTGAGTTAGGTTGCAACTTGAGAAGAGGATTAGAGTCCATGAGAGTGGTTCTCATTATTTTTGAATCTATATCCTAGAGTTCTTGCATGTTTGTTTGCTAGATGAGATTAAGAGTTCATGAGTCTGCCTAGATTATTGATACCATTCCTCAAGTGTCCACTAATTTCATATTGCTTATTACATCTTGTTGTTTGTTAGTTTACTGCTTGCTTCATTTTCTGTTCTTATTTCTCTACTCTTTATTTTACTGTTTTGCTCTTGCTGTTTATGTTTTGCATTAATTTTGTTTTGACCACTATCTCACTGTTTGATTCTGAATAAACTAGTGTAGTTTCTCATATCTTGAGTGCTAGCATCACATTCTGGTTTGACAAACTTATATACTATAATAATTTGATAACTTGGTGGCAAAAGCCTGTTATCAAATTGGCACCGTTGCTAAATTGAATGTTTGATTTCTTCATTTAAGATATCAGACTTTCTAAGATCAGGTTTTGTTACTTGTGTTCATTTAAAACAGGTGATGTTAACACATTTTCTCTATTTTTGGTGATTTTTAGGCCAACTCGACAGTACAACTTGCACCACCATGTTCAAGTTCTGCATTTGCATTCTGGTTTTCTACAACTCGCAGCTATAACTTGATTAACTCTAGTATCTCCGGGTCTGTCCAAACCAATACTGAGTCACTTGCTGAGGCATGAGAGAGATACAAGACCTACCAATCACAGTGCCCACAACATGAATACACTACAAAGTCACTTCTCAACACCTTCTATAGACGAGTCTACCCCAAGATTTAGATTTTGTTAGACACAAAGAGTAATGGGAATTTTCTTAACAAGGATGTGGATGATGGCTAAGACCTTGTAAAGAATTGATAACAAGATTTTCAACTAGTTTTCGAATCCTATTACACTAAGATGTCGATGTAGTATAATAGGTGTCAATCCAAGTGTGAGTGTAACTTGCGATTAAAATATGATAGACTGCTCTAATTCAAGCCAAATAAAATCAAGGATTTGTTATCTATCAACCTAAATGATGAAACAATGGGAAAAGAAAATAACAATTAAATAAACAAAAGAAGAACGTTAATAAGAAACTCTAAATTAACGGAACAGTGGATATCAAGTGTAGTGGAAACAGAAGTTAAGTGCAGTAAAAATAAAAGTCAAGTGCAGTGAAAATAAAAGTCAAGTGCAATAAAAACAATTAAGCAGTGGATGAGAAAAGGGTTTCACAAGGGGCAGAATCATGGACCAGCGTCTCACTTAAAGTCACTAAATCGCTTAACAAACTCAAACAGAATGGATCTCTAGGCAATAAACCTATAATTATTGAGTCCACTCTCGTGGCAAATAATCTCAGTGAAGCTATCAACCAACCTTATCATCATAAGCGTTTAACAACCTAACTGGCATGAAGATAAATTTGAAACGAACCTAATAAACGCCTTAGAAAATTAATCTCTTAAGCTAAGGAAGTAAATTTTTGAGACGGTTAGATTAGAAAATTCAACATNAAGTAAATTTTTGAGACGGTTAGATTAGAAAATTCAACATACCTATCGGGAGTTAAAAGTCTAAGATCATGTTTCAATTGATCAAAAAGAAACAAGCATTAACAGCACCGAAACAAAAGGGTTCTATATTATTCTACTCTTAAGTGACTTAGATAACTTTAAGATCCACGCTGGTCTAGTCCATTCTCTCAGGAACCCTAAGTTAACTACTTAGAAACCATGGGCGAAACAATTAAAATAACAATCAAAGTGGACGACATGGTCATGACATTTAGAAAGTAAACTTAGAATGAAAGCAAACTGAAACTGAATTAAAACTTGAATAAAACGAAAGTGAAATCTTCTTCTGGAATTACAACAACAAAAAACTCTAAAGGTTTATGGAGCAGCGGTGAAACTTAGATTCTTCTCTTCGTAACACGAAGGAGGTATTTATACTAATCCCCCGTTCAACCTAAAAAGTAAAAACAAAAAACTAAGAAAGATAGGTGACTCAACTTCATGGGTCGAGTCGAGTCATTGGGCCGTCAAAAGTGGATTTGACTCGGCCCATCTGGTGCGGTAGGATCTGCTGAGATACAAGGCCCGTCATGAATCAATCTACTGTTGTCGTTGGGATCCAATCCGAGTTACCGTTGGGATCCATTCCGAGTTACCGTTGCTTCCCAATCCAAGTTACCGTTGCTTCCCAATCCGAGTTACCATTGCTTCCCAATCCGAGTTACCGTTGCTTCCTAATCTGAGTTACCGTTGCTTTGTATTCCGAGTTGTCGCGACTTTGCATTCCGAGTTGCTGTGACTTTGCATTCCGAGTTGCCATGAGTTTGCATCTCTAGTTCAAACTTCCTGAAAATAACTCCAAATGCAATGTGTATGCTATGCACATGTAACCTATGCGAACAAATTACAAATGACTCGAATGTAATGTAAATGCAACAAATATGTATTAAAAGTGAACTAAAAATGACACCTAAAACATACTAAAATGCGTGTATATCAAGAGTCTAGCACAAGTTGATGGGTAGTATGGTGATGACTATGATCAAAGTTTCAGAGGAATTGTGGATAGTATTCCTGGAATAGTGGATTAAGACTTAGCTAGCAGGAAGTTGTTAAAGGCTCTCAATGAGAAGCTATATAGGTTGCTAATGGTATATTAGAAACAGGTTCATCTTGTGGAGGTTCAAGGTTGCTAATGGTATATCAGAAACATGTTCAGTTTGAAACCTTGAGTGCTCGGTTGAAGTACCTTGAAAGCCAGCAAGCATCTTCTTCTGTGAAGACTAGTAGACAACTACCTAGAAAAAAAATTCAGAATCCGAGGGAGCATATAGCTCAATCCATCTCCCTCCGCAGTGGTAAAGAACTTCCCCCCCACGCTCTAAAAATATCAAACCCACTAAGGACAGTGTGACCCAAGAAAGAGAGAAGAAACCAGCTGTTGTGGCACCTTGAGTGGTCCAACTCGACACTCCTAATTAACCTACACAGGTTCAAGCTCAACCTACAGACGTCCAGAATCTTGTTTCTAAAAACTTGAGCAAAGCTTCAGCTGCACCCACATTTAAGCCTCAAGCACATTTCTCAAGACGTCTTAAAAAGGGAATTGCAGCTAGATACATGGAACTTTTTGGGAAACAAATGAAGGAGGTTGAGATTAAAATTCCTCTTTTAGATGTTTTTGCTTTGATCTTACAGTACCAGAAGTTCATCAAGGAAGCTGTGAAAGAAAGAACCAAAGAAGTTAAGGGAATGTCGTTGGAGATTTTTGAGTGCAAGGCCTTAGCTTAAGCAAGGATAATACAAGAGAAACTAGCTGATTCTGGAACTTTCACTCATTCATGTTCCATGGGTCAACTCACTTTCAAGAAAAACTTGTGTGATCTTGGAGCTTCTATCAGTTTAATGTCTCTCACTGTTGCAAGGAGGCTTGGTTTTAATGACTACAAAGCTTGTAAGCTGTCTATAATTCTGGCTGATATAACCACTAGGTTGCCTCATGGATTGCTGGAGGATTTGCCTGTCATTATAGGCAATGTGGAGATTCCAACGGACTTCATTGTTATGGAGATGGACAAAGAACCACAAGATCCACTGCTACTTGGTTAGGTCATTCGTAGCATCAGCTAGAGTAGTGATCAATGTTAGGAGCAGAACTATTGAGCGGAATCTTGGGACTGATCTCAAGTTAACATTTGATATCAATGACGATGCAAAGTGGCCAACGATCGAGGGTCCGAATTTCAACATCAAAGAGATCATTGATTGTGATGTTATTGAGAACACTGAGGGTGGAACTTCGGTTCCTAACTCAGCCACACTGCACCTCTGATAGGTGTGAAGAGTCGAGTTTGAAACTATAAACAAGCTCACATGAGAGGAAGTCCCACGCATATCCTTTGTATATAAACTTTGCTTCAATTTTTAATTTTTGCTTTGTTTGTTTTTGCTACATTTTCTTGTTTGTGGTTGGATTATTTGATTTTCAGGTCATTGTGCTTAAAGGAATTGAGTGTAATATTCAAAGTAGAAAATAAGCTGAGAAACACTACACTCAACACACAAACTCGATGGAACAGGGGCGAGTTCCAATTATTTGGCAAGGAAAAATGTAGAACTGGACCAGCTAAGGTCGAGTTGTTGACTCGAGTTGCGGCTATCCTGCGCTGTTGGCCTGACTCGAGTTAACATGGTCCTGTATCCTTTTTATGGTGATGTACTGAGTGAGTGATAGCATAGGGGACATATCCTGGAGTATAAACTCATGATCCCCTATTAATAATCACTCTTTTCACTCAAGTACGTCATCCAAATTTATTTGCCTTATAATTTAACCTTGTCGTTTAATTATCTCGCTTAATCACATTATTAATGGCTAATCATTGGGATTAAGCCACTGTAGCTCATAATAAATTTTTTTTATAAATATACATATTGCTTGCGTTTGAATGTTTTTCGCACAGGAAACGGATCAATAGAGCAGGGACATTCATTGTGCAGAGCAATGAAATGAGATATAGCTTCCAGAAGCTATGGTTAATTGAACTATACCCTAGTAACTTTGAGTGGGGTAAGCGAGTTATTTAACTCAGGCTTCTAGATGGTGTGGTCAACTAACTCGACCATGGTCACTTCTAGCTGTACTTGCGAGTTAAGCTTTGTGTGCCTCCAATTGCTCCAATTTGAATTGTGTGGTGGAGAAGGAGCAAGGACAAAGGTGGTTGATGAGTGGGAGACAAGAGTGTACATATGCTTTACTTTGTGTCAGATCACATGTGCTTTATTTTGAAATTGGTTTAGCTGAATACTCCACACTCTAACTTGCCTATATATACACGAGCTTAACATCATTTTTTTTCTTCACACAGTCACTTACAATAACTCTCTCTCTTTCTCTAAAGCTCAATCTTGTTCTTAGCTCAGGTTCTGAAGCTTTTATAAGAACAACTCGAAGGTGCTCCAGCGAGAGTAAGGCGCGAGTTCAGGCAAAGAAGACTCACATCTGAGATTGTTCACGGCCAGAAGCACAGCTCGAGCTAGCTCCATGCGAGTCGCTTGTTCGAGCTCACTGTTCAGACGAACCAAAAAGCTCCTTTGCCTCAAATTCTTTGCTCAGCTGCCATCTCTTCCTACTCCCTTGCATCCTGGCGTGTAGACATAATCCAATGGGAAGCTAAAAAAGGGTAGCAGAGTGAAAGAAGAAATCTAGTGGAACTTCATCAAACCCACGGGATAGTCCTGAAGAGCGGAGAAGAAGTTATGTGGCAAACCGGAGGCTGATTCATAGGATGGGAGTGATGAGAAGAAAACTCATGTTGAGCAGAGCAGTGGAAGTACCGGGGGAACTATCCAATCTCAAAACTACTTAGTAGAGAAATCGAGCTCTAGCTCATTTGCTGAATCACTCCGAACAATATTCATGAGAAAGCAGAAAAGAGAAGAGATGCCTTTAACAAGGTTAAGTATGGATGAAACAAAAAGCTAGGATTTTGATCTAAAAAGTAATTTGAGAAGGGAAAAAGCTAGATATGGTCGGTTCCCATTTTTGGATGATGAGCATTCACCTTGCAAAGTTATATGGTTGGTTCAGCAAGACTTTTTGCATATTTTCTTCATTAAGAAACTGGAAATAAAAGAGGCCATGACCTAGTTTAGCACCGACATGTCCTCTTGAGAGATTCCGAAATTCGGCCAAGAATGGAATAAGCGACTTTATTCTCTAAGCTTTTGCATTTGTTACCCTGCCTACTAGGGTAAGGGAGTGTTGTTGAGAGACTGGTGCATTTTCATGAAGAGAGAACTTGATTCTCCCTGTTCTTAAGGCTGGTAGTTTATTATGATACTTTTTCTTTTTTCTACTGCACAAAATCGATTGGCCATAGTAATTTGAGTGAGTAGTCTAAGAGAAGGGCTTTCTGAGCAAAACGAACATGCTCGAGAAAAATTTACGATAACATAAGGTAGAGGTTAAGATGGGTCAAATTTCGCACAAAAAACTTCTTAAATCGGTAAATCTACTGATTCAAATTATGTTTTTTTGTTTGTCGTTTGTTGAATTGAAGATATGCTTAGGCGAGTTTTCATTTTCATGCTCCCTTCTAAAAACATCGAAAAGTGGTATTTTGAGAAGAAAAACTTTCCAAAAATATATAAAACTAGATAGGCTTATTACAAAAATCGACTAGTTTAAATTTTGTTGACAAAAAAAAAAAAAAACCCAGATTAGTGAATACTACCTAGGGAGACGTGCCCGAGAGAAAACTCAGCTCACTTCCTTAATAAATTAGTCTTGGCGGCAATCAGAAGAAGATGTGATTCTATGTGTAATTAAGGTATTATTATGTTGAGAAATTTAAAGATTATTACTTTCTTTTCCCAGGTTTCTCCACTACACATCTCTCTCTCATCTTTCTTTCTCAACTTTCATATAAACTCTATATAATATATATATATATATATATATATAACAGTTTCCATATAAACATGTTAACAAGTTACATGGGCACGTTTACATATGATTCTCATGGACCTTCTGAACTTTTTGACAACATACTCGTTACATATAAACTCTATAATATATATATATATATATATATATGTAAACATGTTAACAAGTTACATGGGCACGTTTACATATGATTCTCATGGACCTTCTAAACTTTTTGACAACATACTCGTTACATATTAACCATATTCTCCTTATTTAGGAGCCTGAATGCCTGATAATGAGTGCCAGAGTACATAGAAGAATAGTTATTGTTCGAATCTTCTTTTGAAGATATATATATATATATATTAATGCTATTTTGAATAATAGAGTAATATAAATTTATTGACAAAACATACATATAATATATAATAAGATTCATAGTCAATTTAGATTTCTTCATAAACCAGAGTTTGATTATTCTTCGATACAAAATGAATGAAAAAGAGAGATTTTAGGATCAAACATTATCCAAGAAACAAAAATATTTGATTAAGTTTTAAATCAAAACAATTAAAATACTGAATTAAATGAACCAAACCCGTCATAATACCAAAAAATGTTCTAAACTTATGTACCTAAAAAATCGAATTCAAACTCGAACCGGAACTGAATCAATAATTAAATTTGTAACCGATATATTTTTATTAAATTTTAGTTTTTTTAAAAAAAAATTCATTAAATTTTTATTAATTTTGAATATATATATTTATAGTTTATATTATAATACGCACTACAAGAAAACATGCATTTAGCGACTGAATATTGTGACTGAAAAATTCAGTCGCT
>OVAX01003986.1:0-15881 GCA_900406405.1 Lepidium africanum | reverse complement strand
TCAAACATCAGACACTTCTGCAGGATTCTGCATCTCCACATGCTCGTTTTCACTCAAAACAACTCATCTTCTCCAAATGTGACATATGACCCGAAAAAACTCTAAAACAGACTAAAAGACTCTAAAACACATACTTTGACTCGATAAAACCATGGAAAACAAGGGTTAAAAACCGATAAATACACAATATATCAATTGGCGAGACGAGATCTTTGCGTACATCATGGATGGAGAAACGCTAGAGGACAAATGGGCAGCTCGCCGACTCAAGGCCAAGTGCGCTTTCTATGCCCAAGTCAATGGAAAGTTGTATCGATGAAGTACAAACAGAATCCTCCTCACTTACATCCACGGTGACAAGATCAACAAAATCATTAAGAAGAGACATGATGGAGCAGGTGGAAATCACAACAGTGGAAGATCATTCCTTCACAAAATCCGAACTTTCGGGTAATATTTGCCGACAATGGCAAGGGATTGTGCGCAATACGCAGCCAAGTGCGATAGATGTCATGACATGGGNGCGCAATACGCAGCCAAGTGCGATAGATGTCATGACATGGGCACATCATCCACGCCCCAACTGAAGAACTAACTTCAGTAGTTATACCATATCTGTTTATGCGATGGGCAATGGACATAGTCGGACCGTTACCGTCGTCTTGGCAAAAGCACTTTATGCTTGTCATGACGGATTACTTTTAAAAGTGGGTTAAGGTAGAAGCTTATTCTCACATCAAAGACAGGGACGCAGTCAAGTTCGTGTGAAGAACATCATCTACCGACATGGGCTACCCTACTAGATTGTAACAGATAACAGATCTCAATTCATCGTGGCAAAGTTCACTAACTTTTTTTCCAGGTAGAACATCCGAGTGAGCAAATCTACTCCTCAAAATCCATAAGGAAATGAACAAGCAGAGACAACGAACAAGCAGATCATAGATGGTATAAAGAAAAGGCTTTGGAAAAAGAAAGGAAATTGGGCTTCTTAGTTGGATGGTGTGTTATGGTCACATCAGACAATACCGAGACGTTCAACCGGACAAACTCCTTTCTCACTTTCTCACTGAATGGAAGCAATGGTCCCAGCAAAAGTAGTGGTACCAACTTTGCGTCGAGAACGTTTTGCCGAAGACAAAAATTCAAACAATGAAGCAATGGAAACTAGCATCGACGACTTGGAGGAAGAACGCAACGAAACACTTCTCCAAGTTCAGAACTAGCAACAGCAAGCTGCAAAGTACTACAATAAGAAACTGTGTGGAAGACACTTTGCAGTAGGAGATCTAGTACTCCGAAAAGTGTTCGAAAAGACGGCAGAACTTGATAAAACAAATAAAGATAGAAACTAAACTAAACTATTACGATATAAAAACAAATAAATAAACGCATCAGGCACAGGGAATTCATCAGGATATAAGGAATTGAATTAAGAAAACTATTTAGGGTAATTCTTGACTTAGACATAGATTTCTAGCAAACTCACTATCCTGGTGCCTACTACTATGTTTATCAAACTGGTGCTCATAACTGTCGTTGGTCCTATGATGTAAACATGCATTAATGAATTGGTCTAATAGGTCCACAACTAACCTTAACATCAACTATCGTTGGTTAAGGACTAGTTGCTCATCTAAAGAGGTTCCAATTTCTAACAAGCTTTCGGAGAGTTAGGTTATCAAAGTTCATAGGCTAGTTAGCTACTCTNAGAGTTAGGTTATCTAAGTTCATAGGCTAGTTAGCTACTCTAACCTAAGCATTAAGATTAGCTTTAGATGGAGAACACACAAGGTAACACCATATTTGTTCATAATTTATTGAATCCCTAAATCCCTAAACCTGATAAGAAACTACTCAGACATAACATAAAAGAAGCAAACAAAAAAAGAAGAATAGAAACATAATAATAAACTAAATTAAAATAGCAAAAGTTTCAGAAATCTTCTCCAATGGTGTTGTGGAGGATAGAGATCTTCTCCCTCAAAGGTTACAAGAGCGGCTACTGAAATTAATGATAGGATGCCCTAAAAATTCTCAGAAATCTATTTAAATAGGCTAAAAACGAGTCTGGTACAATATAAAGAAAATCTGGTTTTCTTACAAAACTTTAATGATTGATAGATCAAGGGGTAGAACAGTCGATCATGATCTTAGCAAGTCGAGCGCATCTTCTGGTGGCGTCTGTTCTCGGCCAGAATGACATGCTTCGGTAAAATCGTCATATCTTCCTAATCGCTTGTCCGATTGCCCTCAAACTACCTCCAAATGAAAGCTAGCTCACGTGGCTATTTTGTGTCCAAATTTCAGCTCGATCCAACGGTGGGAAGGCTTTAAAAAGAAGCCAAACTTCTGAAAATTCTGTAGAATTTTGCATCTCCATATGCTCGCTTTCACTCAAAACAACTCATTTTCTCCAAATGTGTCCTATGACATGAAAAGACTCTAAAACAGATTAAAAGACTCTAAAACACATATTTTGACTCAATAAAACCATAGAAAATAAGGAAAAGCCGATAAAAACACCGTCGATCATATCTCTCTCTTTGTGTTTTGTATGCTAAGTTTCCAGGTCTTTTTTTTGTTTGTTCTTTCTCATTGGGTCTAAATCCATACAGCTACCTTAATTGGAATCAACGTTTGATAATTATCTCTTCTAACAAATGTTCTCTAAATAAACATTGTTTTTGCTTATTTAAGTTTAGGGCCAATTCTAAACTTGTGCAAACAGACCCAAAAAATTTAAGAAAAGTATTAGTGTATAATTTAGGGGCTAAAATTTTTTAGAAATTATTTTAGCTTGTAGTTAAGGTCAATTTATTTAGGTTCAAAGAGGGTTCGTTTTTGAGGTAGGGCAAGAAGGTCCACAGTCCAGGGTCCAAAACATTTTTTGTTTTTTTTTCCACTCAAAATTTTTACTTTTTAGGGGCCAAAATATATATATTTTTATATATGTAAAGGAGCCAAAAAAAATTTTGATCCGAGGGCCCTCCAAATTATTGAGACGGGGTCATAGAACCCAATCTTTGTTGAGCCGACTAAGTTTGGTGCACCAAATCTGGAATTGCAACCAATATCATGATGAAGATCATATGTGGTTTTGTTGTCATTACACCAAAAGTAGTGTTTCATTATCTATTATGTTATTATTGATTCAGAGTTGGAGTATAGACATATGCTTCTTGGTTGGCCTAAACCCAAACAGAATCAAGTATCTAGCACTCTTTTGCTAGAAGTAGTTATATTTAGACATAAGTAAATATTTCCAAGAATAGATTATGTAAGTTTGTTGCTATATGTAGGACTTCCGCAATCAAAACTGTAGGCACATTCATACATAGCGATGTTTTTAAAAAATGTATCCAAACATTCGTACTTAAACGGGCCCAAAGTAGTAGTAGGCCAGATCATTCTAGGGTTTTATAATATAGGGCCTGGTTATGTGGTACGATTACGATCTATCTATATATGTATATTAAGACTTTTGTTATTCTTGTATAAGTTTTGATGTAGACTCAAGACACAAAAGATCTAACACTTGACTTTCTGTCCATCCGACACGCCACGAAGAGATAATTCTTATGATTTTTTATTGGACCAAATATATATTCTTATATATATTCTTAAATTATCATTACATATATAGGCCCTTATATATATATACACGTTGCTTTGTTGCTTATAAATAGAGGGATATATATGTCGCCGCTAGTTAGTTACCGATCAACCTATTCATATTTCACGAATTGAGTAAATTCAGTTGGTTGTATTGTACGATTTTCTCACACTTGTTTTTATATTTTGGTGACACCTCAAGAAAAACGACATCTTCTTTTTCTTCTTCAATTTTAAGAAATTATTGCTATAACAAAAAAATTGTTAATAACCAAGCCAAAACTAAACTCCAACACAAATGAGTAAACCATTTTTTTTTGTAATTCAGGAATCCGCAAATTCTATGAGTAGGGCTTGGAACATCTCTTAGGGGTGATAAGTAAACCATTTTTTAAATCAATATTATTAGATATTTTTTGGTTTGATAATTGGAAGATTTGAGTTCGGATTATAAATAACTTAATTTGTAAATATCACTTTTTATCGTTTTTTTTTTTTTGGTCGACCTCACTTTTTATCATATTGGTCCAGTAAGTTAAATATTTACTTTATTCTTTTAAAGAAATATTGTGAATACATGAGTAACACTAAGAGCCTTTCAACAAATTTGGAAATTGTAGTTCAACTTATCTTTCTTAAAATATGAATTTGTTAACCTAAATTTTGTTTATTTGATTTATTTTCTCATTTAAAATATTTTTATATGTAATAATAAACACATATGTGTGTATATTCATCATTTGAGAGATACTGGCTATTTGATCTAGTCACTTCCAATTTCAAACAACGAGATGCTTCCAAGAATGAACTCCCAAATATGGATGTTGCTCAGCGATTATCTTACGTTAGTACTTGAAAAAGTATTCGATAAACTAATTTATAGATCATATAGACATACAATTTTTACTATCTTATATCACATTCCAGAGAACAAAGTTAAAATGTATTTTTAAGTTACAAAAAGTGAAGAAAATATCCACATAGATTAAATATATATGTCAAAGAATTTAACTTCAGTCATTTTCTTTGACATATTCTACAGTTAAAGTTATAATAAATATTCAATATATTATTCTTCTAGATAAGCAATAATAAGAAAGGTACATGCAATAATATAATAAAATATTTTAACAAAAAAAAAAATATAATAAAATATCGAATGTAAATGAGATTTGGGAAACATTTTTAGTCATGCAATAAGAAGAAAGCTTATAAAGCATTACTAGAAGTCTAGATCCCTAAAAAGATAATTAACTTTAATTAATTTTAGCCCAAGAAAAGAAGACTCTGTACTCCTTTTCACGCCCTTTCGAGCCTAGCCACCACAATAATGTAGAACGTTCTAAATCATTTTATAACAAAATAATTAGGTCAGTCACTTGTATATAAAAGAAAGAACGTACAAAAAATAAGAAAAAACTGTAAAAAAAAACCTTGGTAAAAAAAAGGCAACGAAAATGACAGGTTTTTGGAGCCAACGAATCTGGAAAATAATTTATCTAATGAAATCCACGTTTTCCTTAATGTTCTGACAACTGTGAGATGCTGTATCGTTTTGTTAATTGGATAATCAATAACGTAATTAAGTTTTGTTAACCTGTCATTTTCTTAATGCTAATTTTCAGCCATTTGTTTTATTTATCGTATTAGTTGACGGGTAAGCTTTCAAGTATAACGACACTCGTCAGCAGCAAGAAGTGTGTGTTTATGTTAATATTTTTTCCTATATTGTTATAATGATCATTGATCGAATATGAGTTAGTTATTAGTTATTTACTGAGACTTGGACATTAACTATGTGGATATGTGCACGTAATATATTATTAATTAATTTCTTTGTCGGATTAAGTTAAAAATAATAATTTGTAAATAATATATTTGACTATTGAAACAGGATTATTTGATTTATATTTGTTACAACTGCTTATAAATATTAATATCATCCATTCGTCCTTTTGTGCGTACAACAAAATTGAATGCAATGTAAATCCACAAAATGATAGTCAACTCCATGTGACAAAATTCGTGGACCCTAATTACGATTTTCAATCATCGATTCTTCATATCGTTTAAACTTCACATCAATATGATATGAAAATATGTTTATAATGTATATGATCGGTTTTTTTTTCTTCCAAAAATTAGATCGATAGTATTCTATCTATAATACAACTTTTTTTTCTTAAAACTTAAAATAATATTATGTGTAAATTATGCGACTCCGTATAATAGAATTTTAGTAGAAATTAAAGACAAGATAGATTAAATTACTTAATAAAAACATATTCTCCAATAATGTATTTGATCGGTTATTATTTTTTTCAGTTATTCTTAGCATGATTTTAATCTAGTGAATCGCATGACTTTACTTTATAAATTTAGAGATTAGAGGATTTGACTTATAATATAAAATTTTATGGATCAAATTATTAAAGAAAAGATTTTGATATTTAACCATCATATCAACGTTAATAATATTCATTGATGTAATTTTGCTTTTCCCTTTGGTTCTCTTGTATGAGGTTTTCTCTTTAAGTGGGCAAATGAAAGAATTTTTCGTAATTGTTTTTGACAGCTTAACCACATCAATAGTTTATCTGTAAAACTTGTCGGTTAACGAATCTTAGTATACGTAATTAATGAATTAATTGATTGAAACATTTTAAATTATTGCAAAGAATATTCATAGAGTCGATACCTCTAAAAGCATCTAACTAGGAGCAAATTCCAAGATAGAGCAGCTTAATTTTTAATATAAAGTAAGGCCACCTTCTATATCATACATTCGATATTTTAATCAGAATGATAACAAAAGCAAAATGAAGATTTTGCTTAAAAATAAATATCGGAAGAAAACAACATTGAATAGCAAACAAGAAAAATAAGAGGGACCTAAAGATGAGACATATGAAGAAGCCTCTAAGTTAGTTGTTGGAGGCTGCTGTCTGAATTACGCCGCCGTGGGGTCCCCTTAGCCAACTGTTAACTTTTCCATAAGAATAATCGTGATCTTTAGAATCCTATTCACTTACAAACATTGAATTTTGTCACTTCATCTGTTATTTTACTGTCAAAGAATTAATTGATAGATAGTTTTTATTAGTCGAAGATTTACTTTGATCTCTCTTCTTTAGAAAGGTCTGAATTAACTACAAATATTTTCGACCATTTGTAGAGGCTTAAGTGGTAAAAAAACCCGAATATATGTGGTTTCGGGGAGTAGTCAAAGTTTAGGTATAAGATTTATCTGGTTATAAAATATATACATATATATATTCTTGATCACATGAATATATGTTCATTACTAAATTTTGATTTTAGAAAATCATATAGTTGCAGTGGTTAGGATTATCCAACTAATGACTTTGACATATAGAGTTCGAAACCTTATCCATTATAGTTGGTAAAATATTAATTAAAAAAGATTTTAGAAAGTATATTATAAACTATGAATCAGAGCATATCAATATAATTATTGATAAAAAAAATCATGTAGTTTTACGAGATAGCAGAAGTTTGAGTTAAGAATCATAATTTATCGATTTCGTTATCGATAAAAGAATCAATAAGTAGTGATATTTGTGTAAGTTCGTAGAGTTTAATGTGAGTAAAGTAGTCACATAGATCAAATGTATTAAATCTGAATAGTTTTATGAATATCATTCAATCTTGGTAATGATTTCTACTTAATACAGTTTGTCATTTATAATGATTCTCTGGTAATTTGTCGGATTAGGGTGATACTGATCCTTTGATATAAAAAACGTAGCAAGATTTGATAATGAATGATTCATAATTCAGAATTGATGGCTCCTGATTGCACGGCTACGGCAACAAAGTCAAGCCAGCCTATTGGAGTGACCGGTTGAGCCGGTGGTAACGTGGCCATGTGATGTTATAACTATGCATTGTGGAAGTGACTATCAAAGTATGTTTTGAGCACAATAATTCCAACAGTTTGTTTTTTTATTCATTGTCGAGTCATGTTTGTTGCTACCTTTCATTTTTTAATTACCATATCTTTTCAATCATTATTATTTTTTTATACATGTTGTATAAGCTTCAGAAGGCAAAGACATCACATTTTTTTGGTCTTTCTATTTAATTTTTAAATACAATATAAAATGTATTTATGTGTGATTGATCAGAGGCATATTATCTGTATTTTTAAAGATTTTTTCCAAAGTTTGGGTCCAATTTACTTTTTTTTTTCTCTCATTTTGTGGCACATGTCTTTCGTCTCAAAAAACCTTTATTTATACTTCCAAAAATAAATAATTTACTCTAACGTGGTTTTTTGGTTGTATAGTTAACAAATTAGAATTCTTACCCCCAAAAAAAGAGAATAGAATTAACTATTCTTAGATGAATTTTCTTCCTTGTGTGCAGTAGCAACAGTAAAAATATGTTTAGAAGTAAATGTAATGTAATAAATGGTAACTAATGTCAATAAATACATATGTCTGCATATATATATACTCATATGTATCACGATATTATAATAAGTGATTAGGTAAAACCAACACAGTATAAATATATATAGTTGTCAATTAATCCATCCGTACATGTATAAATGTAAACATTTGTCAAATTATCAAGTTAGTTAGTATGATGTTGATGATTTATTATATTCAAGCTTGAAAGAGTGTCGGTGAAAATTAAGTAAACTTATAAGAATATATTTGTTGTCTTACTTGCTCTCTTTGAATAAGTGAAGCTCTGAGTTGTGTTTTACTATTGAATAGTCAAAATAACATGCTAGTTAAATAACTATTGTAAAGTACGTAAAGATATATGGTTTAGTTAACTAATCTAGTTGCGTGTTTAATTATACAGAGTCTAATCATTCATGAGCTGTCCATTATTACGTGTACATTCACGCATTATAGTTTGGGTTCATTTCACATTGTAAAAAAAAAACACTTACAAAAAAAATCGCAAATCAATATTCGATCACTGTTACTAATTAATTACCGAATCTTTTTTCTTTTAGTATTAATGACCGGTTGTTATATGTAGATATAGTAAATTAATAGTGATACAACGACGTAATTAATTCTAAGTTACTAGAATTAGCCGTTACAATATTGCTTAAGTGTCAGTCACTGATAGAGACACGATGCAAATTCAAAGATGATTATAGTATTTGATAAAATTTGACAGTTTCCGGTCTTTTTATAATAATGATTAATTTTGATATATATGTATATAGACATAAACTCTTCTAATTTCGGACAGACGTATAAGCTTTTAAGGAGCTTTTGTATTAAATTAGGTTAAATACATACATATATATACGTACCGTACGTACATATGTATGTATATATGTGTGGTTTCAAACAAAGACATCTACGTACGATATATAAAATTTTCGTAAAGGTTTTATAATAACGAATTTTGTAATTTGCTTACATCTCACTAACTTTTATTTAAAAGCCTAAATTAATTAATAGCATACTTGCAGAAGTCTTGCGATATGTATTCTAATTTATACAACTAATTGTAATTCTGTTGAATGCAAAATTAAAGACTAATGTTTTCTCTATAAATGATAATTATTTTAGAGCTGGTCATTTTCAAAAAGAGACTAAACCTAATCATTGCTTTTGAAAAGTATTCACGATAATTCTAACTTTCTGAATAAACCCTGATTTACGATAAGAGAATATTACCTTACATGTGCGTGTTATATGAATAATACGACTATACGAGTGTAGCTTTCGTTCTCGAGGCAATTGAATTACATTATTAGTAATATTTGCTGATTACAGTAAAATTATTAAATTTACTTTTTAGATTTCTAAATATCTATCAAAATAATAAAAAGCTAAAAACGTACAGCTACTTTATGGCGAAATAGGTGATATATAGTATTTTTAAATTTTCCTTTTTTGTTCCTAAGAATTTCATCTTCTCTGTCATGATTCTTAAGTCACAAAATTTTAAAGTTATAACCTTAAATTAATATTAAAAAATCTATTAATACTTAAATAATTATCAATGCATTTAACTTACGTGTTTTTGGTGATATTTGTGATCATGGTAATCATTATTTAACATTGTAGATGTCGTTGACAATAAAAGAAAATTGAATTTGTCTTATTTTGTTTGATCTCGTTTAATACTAATCCAAATTCAGTTTTTCAATGAACACATGTTTGAAGTTTACGATGGTTTGATTTTAAACGGTTTAGTATTGTAATATCTTGTACAAGAATTAATTTTTAACTAAGCTTGATAACCAAATAGATTCCAAAAAACTCATAGAATAATTTTTAAAAAAAAAATTTTCAACTTGAAAATTTTCATATACCGAATGTTGAAGTAATTTATTATATCTAAATATTGTAGAAGCTAGACTTTCTTCTTTAAAAAAAATCTCAAGTGACATATTAATAAATTATGATCAAGTCTTAGAGAAAACATATCAAAACTGACTCTGATCCTATGAATCTGATTTGTCTCATACACAAAGTACTCCTCTGGCCTGCACATGATCCTTATCCATGTCTCAGATCTCTGTCCGCTGTGCAATTTATACAGTTCCCAAAAATACATTAAAAATTGAAAAATTTGTAAAATGTCTGTAACTTAATTGCTATATATTATAGTAGAATCACATAAAACTGAATAAATTATAGTATAAGTAAATAAGAGTAAAATTTAGGGCTTTCTATATTAGATTTGAAATATTCTAAACAGACACTGATTCTAAATATAAATATTTGTCTTTCTTAATTAATATTTGTTAAACCAGGATATGGAATAGTAAGACCGGGCTTAATAGTCAGGTTTAATTTAATTTTTGTATATTTAATTTGGCAGATCATGTGCACGTATTAATTAAGCTTTAAATAATGACTATCACCGAATTTTGACAAAACTTGTATTAAACGATTTAATCAAAAGAACTACCACCGAATTTTCCTCACAGCTTAATATTTTTGGTATCAAACATGAATTCCAAGAAATTTGTCAAACTAAAATACCGAAAGTTTATACATTTTAAGGTATCGACAGCTAATTTTGTAAAGAGTTAGTAACTTGTGTTTTATAGACATGTACATATAAATCAAATAATTAAATGAGACACAATATAGGGCTGTTACAAAGAAATTCTGGATAAGCATTACCAAACATAAGATATTTTTAATTTAGTAGTACTTCACTTCAAAGTTCTCTCTTGGCACGCCATTGACTAATCACAAAGGAATCCTATAACAATTAAAAGTGTTAGTTGGTCCTAATTAATTGCTATATGATGGTGAATATTATTAAAAGTTATAAAGGTAAAATAATTCTCTATAAATAAATATATAAGATTTTCCATTATAAAAGGAACGTTTAAGAAAACATAGATATTAATTAATTATTAATAATATTATCATGGTATCCAACTTTAATTTTTTTCTTTGATGTGACCCAAAACTTACCAACAACGACTATGTTACTTATGAACTTTCAACTATAATTAACCTATCTGAATGCATAGGATTTAAACACTTTATTGAAATATTTTATTACATATTAATTTTTTCTAGATTAAACTACGAGGAATCTTTATTTTTATTTTATTTTTGGAAAAGTGTTTTATTTGCCCATGTGCTTTCTTGCTAATTCTTTTCAAGTTCTAACCCCTCTTTAACTTTAGTAATCGATAGTTATAATTCTAGAAATATCATTCTTTTGCAGAATAAAAAATAAAACATAGTAATATGTTAATTAAAATATATATATATATATATATATATATATTTGTAAGTTTCTATAATTAGTATGCATTTGATCAAAACATAGAGATGACTATATAAGATGGGGCCGAAAATCCTAAGTACTACAATATGCACTTTGTTTAGGAAACATAATTATAATTTTTCAAGGCATAAAGAATTATTATTTTGCACGATTTACAAATTATAACCTACATTCATGCCTGCAATATTGTAATTATTACCACCTTTAGTGTTCAATTTTAATTCTGTCTTTTCTTGTCGTATATATGTATAAAAAAGTGATTCTTTGTGTGTTACAGCAGAATTTCCCAATATGTAGAACAAGACTATAATTTGATATAGTTTTGAATAATGAAATTCAAATATTTTTATTAAATATTAATTTCCCATGTGGTAGTCTTTTCTTAACATCTCATGTGGTGTGATTCGTGTAATAAATTGTGAAGTGTTTTTACACCATTAAATTAGGTTTAAAATTAATCTGTTTATGTTAGTTTTAGTTACTAGTTTAAGATTTTTAATCGTATGATTAGTTGATTACTCAAAAGCCTGCAATACCACTAAAGTTTCATTCCACATGCTAAATTTTCTTTTGTTACGATTATATTTCTCATAATTAAGATTTCACATGCACTCTGTACTTATATGTCGTGATTATGTACACACAATACAACATTATATATAAATAAAAATAAGAAATAATTTTTATTACAGTCGATAAAGTGTGGAGCGAGTCGACGCGGTTATTAATACACCGAGTCACAACACGCGATTTATAAAAAAAAAATCATATTTTTTTACGTCACAAATCTTAAGTCATTGTTATTAAATTTGGTTTAGTTTAATTGAATTTGGTAATGTAAACTCGGTTTCACCTTCGAAAACAGCTGTCTTCCTAAATAATCCTAATGCGTTGCCAATATTTCTTATGTCAGCCAACATTTGACTTTACTCATAAATTTGCTTGTTTAGGTTTTAATTACATTTCTATATGTATGATTAAGTTCTTAATAAGCATTTATAAGCGTTATTAATTTTGTTACTATATAGTTGTAGTTTCTGTACATATTACTTGGAAAAAATTAGAAATGTTCTGGCACCGCATTGTAATGTACATCGTCGGAAAAATTGTGGTCCTCGTCCCATAAATATCGTGTACGAATTAGTATATTTTTATAGCTTTCGTGTAATTATTTACTTTGAAATATTTAATAGCTTTTTGTTGACTATATATGGTATTATTATACATAACTTTTTAACATATTTACAGAATGTCGGTAAATACAAAAATATATCAAAGAAAATGATTGTGGTAGATGTCATTGTGATTAACATAGCTTAACAAGCATTCTAGAGTAGTATGTTAAATTGATCAATTTCCAAATAACAATTGTTATTAGTTTGGCTTTATTTCAATCGAGTGGTTGAAGATTAGTTTTCTCACACAGTGGAAATTTCCTGATCTATATTATTTTAAAATTATTAAACTAAGAAAACCAATAATTGCCAGCTAACAGCTAAATTAAAATAATAAAACCATAGAAAATATTTTTGAAAATGAAGAGATATTGAATTAGTCACTTGTGAACGAAGCCCACCTCTAACGACTACTTTTGTTTCACTATAAAAACAACACATTTCCATGCAGAAACACAATCAATTACTTCTTCTTCCTTTTCTAACATTTTTCTCCGATCTATTCTTCATCTAACAATTTGGAGAAAAATAGTTTAAACCGGAAGTGAATATTATCCGGTGAAGAATGGCGACTCCGACATGGAGTCATGCCAAGGCTCAATGGGTAGTTGCCATGTTGGCGTTACTCGTTGGCTCGGCTATGGCTGATCCTTATATGTATAGCTCTCCACCACCACCTTATGAGTATAAGTCTCCACCACCTCCTGTTAAATCTCCTCCACCTCCTTATGAGTATAAGTCTCCACCACCTCCTGTTAAGTCTCCTCCACCACCGTATTACTATCATTCACCACCGCCACCGGTGAAGTCTCCACCTCCTCCTTATGTATACAGCTCACCTCCTCCTCCAGTGAAGTCTCCACCACCACCATACTATTATCACTCTCCACCTCCTCCGGTGAAGTCTCCTCCTCCTCCTTATGTATACAGTTCTCCTCCTCCTCCAGTGAAGNAAGTCTCCTCCTCCTCCTTATGTATACAGTTCTCCTCCTCCTCCAGTGAAGTCTCCACCACCACCATACTACTACCATTCACCACCTCCTCCGGTGAAGTCTCCACCACCACCATATTACTACCACTCTCCTCCTCCTCCAGTGAAGTCTCCACCACCACCATACTATTACCACTCTCCTCCTCCACCGGTTAAATCACCACCACCACCATACTACTACCACTCTCCACCCCCTCCGGTGAAGTCTCCTCCTCCTCCTTACTACTACCACTCCCCACCTCCTCCGGTTAAATCTCCACCACCACCATACTACTACCATTCTCCTCCTCCTCCCGTTAAGTCTCCACCACCACCATACTACTACCATTCTCCTCCTCCTCCCGTTAAGTCTCCACCACCACCATACTACTACCATTCTCCTCCTCCTCCCGTTAAGTCTCCACCACCACCATACTACTACCATTCTCCTCCTCCTCCCGTTAAGTCTCCACCACCACCATACTACTACCATTCTCCTCCTCCTCCCGTTAAGTCTCCACCACCACCATACTACTACCATTCTCCTCCTCCTCCCGTTAAGTCTCCACCACCACCATACTACTACCATTCTCCTCCTCCTCCCGTTAAGTCTCCACCACCACCATACTACTACCATTCTCCTCCTCCTCCCGTTAAGTCTCCACCACCACCATACTACTACCATTCTCCTCCTCCTCCCGTTAAGTCTCCACCACCACCATACTACTACCATTCTCCTCCTCCTCCCGTTAAGTCTCCACCACCACCATACTACTACCACTCTCCACCTCCTCCGGTGAAATCTCCACCACCGCCATACTATTACCATTCACCACCTCCTCCAGTTAAATCTCCACCACCACCATACTACTACAAATCCCCACCTCCTCCAATGAAATCTCCTCCTCCTCCTTACTACTACCATTCTCCACCTCCTCCAATGAAGTCTCCACCACCACCATACTATTACTCCTCTCCTCCTCCTCCAAAGAAATCTCCACCACCACCTTACCATTACTCATCCCCACCACCACCAAAATCTTACCCACCACCATACTACTACTCATCACCACCACCACCACCAAAGTCATACTCTCCTCCTTACTATTACTCATCACCACCTCCTCCGATGTCTTACCCTCATCCTCACCCATACCCACACCCTCACCCATATCCACTTGTCTTTAAGGTCGTTGGTAAAGTGTATTGTTACAGGTGTTACGACTGGACTTACCCCAAAAAGTCTCATGACAAGAAGCATCTTGAAGGTAAACTAAACCTTTCACATGTTTACTAATTAATTAATTAATATATTTTTTCATTTTAGGAAGCTCCTTAATTTATTATACTTGAAGACGTTTATTTTGATGATTATAGTATGATTAGAGACTTAATTATATCAATTAGATAACGAGCATATATATATAGTATAGTGGTGGTTAGTGGAAAAAAGAAAACGATTAAGTCAAGAAAAAGACAAGAATCTGTTATTGACTTAAAACAATCCAAAGAGATCGAACAAGCAAAATTGATTTTGTAGATACCAACTAAAAGGACAGAAACTAATAGAATAATATTGTTACTGTTATATAGGTGCTGTTGTGGAAGTGACTTGTAAGGCCGGTGACAAGATCGTGAAGGCATATGGAAAGACCAAGAACAACGGTAAATACGCAATCACCGTTAAGGGATACAACTACCGTAAGTATGGTGGAGATGTTTGCACGGCCAAGCTTCACGCACCACCTAAGGGATCACCATGTAACATTCCAACTGATTACCATATGGGTAACAAAGGTGCTAAACTTCATGTGAAGTCCAAGACTAAGTACGAGGTTGTGCTTGTTGCTAACTCCTTTGCTTATGCACCTAAGAAACCTTACGGAGAATGCCACAAACCCAAACCTACTCCTTACCATCCTCCTTACTACTACAAGTCTCCACCACCACCAGCTCCAGTGTACTACTACAAGTCACCACCACCACCGGCTCCTACCTACGTCTACAAGTCGCCACCTCCTCCAACCCCTACCTATGTTTACAAGTCTCCACCACCACCAACCCCGACATACGAATACAAGTCACCACCTCCTCCAACCCCTACATATGTTTACAAGTCGCCACCACCACCAACTCCGACTTACGAATACAAGTCACCACCTCCTCCAACCCCAACCTACGAATACAAGTCTCCACCACCGCCGACTCCAACATATGTTTNCCAACCTACGAATACAAGTCTCCACCACCGCCGACTCCAACATATGTTTACAAGTCACCACCACCACCAACTCCGACCTATGTTTACAAGTCTCCACCACCACCAACTCCAACCTACGAATACAAGTCTCCACCACCGCCGACTC
>OVAX01003985.1:0-15884 GCA_900406405.1 Lepidium africanum | reverse complement strand
TCCGTCTTGGCTGCGCTGGGTGAGAATGTCATCAGTCTTCTTTTTGACCGTCTCGATGACTGTTACGGCCTTCTTGTCCTGAATGACATTTGTCTTTTTGTTCATATGGGTGTCTTCGAGTAACTCGAGGAAATTTGGTTGCTCGCCATATTTCTCAGTCTGGTAAGTGTAAAAAGTTATATAAAATATTTCTCAGTCTCAGACGGAAACCGACGGATTTATTTATTTTTAAATTATTTGCAAAATCCGTCGGTTTCCGTCGGAAAACCGGCATAATTTTCCGACGGACACAAAATCCGTCAGAAAATTATGCCGGTTTTCCGACGGAAGATAAAACCGTCGAAAATTCCGTCGGTTTCAACCTCTTTTTCTTGTAGTGACATCGTAACATCGTATATAGCATACATAATCAAAAGACTACTTTATCACTTAATCAAGCATTAGGGGTTATATTATTTTTATCACATTCTTCAACTTCGTGTTTTGTGTGCGTTATTTTTATTTTTTTCAGATTTTATTTAATACGTATAATTATTGTTTGGCAAACGAAAACATATCTCATAACGAAGTCTGTTTAGCTCTAAGGAAACGTGCAATGTGGTCTCTCTCATGGGTATAACAAAAACAAAAATAAAAAGAGAGATTTTACAAAAGATAAAGAGAAATTAGCCCCAAAAAAAATATTTTTTATTTATTTTAAATAATAGTCCACATTTTTATTAACGATAACTCAAATCAATGACAGTATATCAATGACTCTTAATCACATAACACAACAACATGTAAATAATAAAACATACAAAAATAGAAATACTGCTACACAAAATGACAATTTCAAGACTTACTAGATTTTTTGCTTTTGGTTAAAGGACATGAGAAAAAGAGTTTGTGTTGATCTTGTTGACTCTTGTTTTTTTTACTAGTAAGTTTGCTAATAGTTCTTCTACTTTTAAATCCATATTTTTTTGATTTAGTTGTTATATATTTTTTCTTTCCAATCATTATTTTTATAAGACTTAATTTATAACTTAATTATTATATGAAATAACATAATTTAAAAGTCAAATAAATTTTGATATGAAAATATAAGTTGAATCATTTGACAAAAACTTTTACTCATGTTATTTTTTATTTTAAATTAGAACTTGGTTACAAAAGTAATTGAATAGTAAGAGCATTAGTTATTTTGCAATACTCTATATATGAGTATCATATAAAAGTATTCAGATATATATTATAATAGGTTTATTTATGCTTTAGTCAATGTTAAAAAGATACAATGGCCAAATACTCAAATTAGTTATTTCAACCGTTAGTTTAATATATAATTAATTTAATAATATATATGATTTTTTTTCTTTTCTTTTTAGGTTATCTAATTAGCTAGAGCTGAAATAACTAATTTGAATATTTAGCCCTTTTATCTTTTTAACGGTTGAAATAACTAATTTTGAGTATCTTTTTTTAGTGAATGTTAAAAAGATACAACGGCAATGCTAATCAGAATTTATCCAATCATCTATCTTCTTGTCATGTTTCCTTTATATTTTATTTAAGTATGATCAAATAATATTTAGTAATAAATATTATAGTGAAATATAAAGTATTAGTAAGATAATTTAGAATTTCTTTTCTTGAAAACTTATATAATCAAAATAAGATCACAAGATAGTAATAAAACTATAGTAGTTAATGTCTGTGCTCGCGAAGGATCATTACTTATGTGAGTGAGATTAGCTACTAGATTTTCACAAAAAGAAAGGGAACGATAATGAAAGAATAACCCTGTAGCACTATCAGAGCCTTAGTCTTCAACAAAAAGTTAGATGCTTCTAGACCTTTTGACTACGGTAAACTCTTCACTTTCCTTTTTTGGTGATAGGTTTTTCCTAATGTTTTCAAATCTAAAAGAGTAAGCTCTTTCTCCATGAAATAGAGCCAAGAAAACGCATGTGTAGACATATTCACAATTTTTTTCGGGTGATCATCAGTAACAGAGAAGCCGATGATTGTTGATCCTCGCAAGTTAACTACATAAACATATTTGGAAAAGCCAGCATGATTTGTTATTATACATTTAACCATTCCTTTATAATTTTTTTAAGAGCCAAATCTGCAGCTTGATCCGTACCTACAATTCATTATAAAAATGCAATTATTACCAATTATATTTATCACATTCAATTTATTGTACGTTCAATATTCATTGTCAATTCCAAGAAAAAATTTCAAAATATTCTCTAAATTTTTACCAATTCCATTTCATATCTCTTAAAAATAGATTTAAGAGTTGTTCAATTTTCATTGTCAAAAAGTAGTTGTTCAAAATCTGTACACTGATTTTATCAATAAGAAAAGCCAAGAAAAAAATTATTTTCTCAAAACTCCAAACATTTTTAAAAAGTTTACATTAACTCATGTTTGTTTTTTCAAATATGTTTGATTTTTTCTAAAACCATTTAAGTATGTTTTGACAAGTTAATTATACGAGTTTGATGAATGATTTTTGAAAAATAAATATTGTACATTTTGTTTTTATTACTATAATTGTGTATGTTTTAAATATATATGTATATATATATATTTATTTATGTATATACATATATTATTTTTTCTATAAAGAAGAGAATATATTTTTATTAAAGGCCACAATTTTTTGTTCACTCTAAGCCTTTATGACATTATCAATATGAATTTGGATAATGTAGATTAAAGAATAAGGATTCACTACAAAAGAAAAAAATTGAGTTATAACCATGGTTGTATTGTGACTAAAAGTATTAGTACTATCATATACAATTTTGTTACAAATTTTATTTGTTACAAATTCATAATTTTTAAAATAAATGATTGTGTTTCTATTCCGTAATGATTTGTGACTAAGTTGTTATTAGATTTATTTGTCATAATCATTGTGATATTTTTTTGTTAAAATATACATTTGTGATAATTGTATTGTAACTATTTGCAAATTTATAACAATATATTTATATTGTGATGAAATATTATGTCTTTATGCAAAAAATTTGTTTGTAGTGTTGTAAAAAGAAAGAGAATAAATAAATAGAAGATTTTTGAATATGGACATTAAATTGTTTTAAGGGATTGGGATAAGATATTGAGAATCTTATGACTAATCTACAAATAATATAACCTATGGACTCTTGGATTAGATTTAGAAGAATGTTCAAATTCAAAGCAGTCTTAACAGTAAATGAAAAGAGTAGGGTTTTTGATAATTTATTAATTTAGATTTATATGGTTTGAGTAGGTATTAAATTTAGATCTTATATTAATTTATTGCTTGAGAAAGTAGAGATAGATAAATTAAATTAATGTCTCGACCACTCAGCTGTTTCAAAACGCCAAAAACAAATTATGTTCATGTGTTTTAGAAAAGTACGTTAATTTAGTTTTTCAAGTTAGAAGTGTTTGTATATTGTAAACACAAACGTAACCGTATTTTTTGCTTCTGCTTATGTTTCACTATTTATTTAGATGATTTCGAATTTTCTTAAATGTAAACAATTTATCTCAATAACTTGATAACTATGATGATGTTCTTCACTCTGATTAAACTTCCTGGACCGTACTACCCGTATTGGGGGCGTTTATTTATTCAACATTTCGCTAATGAAGTATTGCTTAGAGCACTTTAGTCCAAGGCCGGTTCTGAATTTTCGAAGGTTGGAAGCAAAAAAAAAAAATTATAGTTGCGATTCGAACAAATGCTTTAATCAATTTTTCAAGGACATATATACCACGAGACTAAATAAAACTACTTTGTATTTTGGAACCTGAAAATTTCCTTATATTTTTGGGACCGGAAACTGATGCTTCCTTAGCTTCCTCCACGGGCCGGATTTACTTTGGTCCATGTTCTTTTGGTATAAGAAGACTAGAAACACATCATAAATCCTCTGCAGGAAACAACACAATGAGAATCGTCATCTAAGGTATACAAAATGATTTATGTTTCTCATTTCATGCATCTCATCACTCATCAGTTGTGTTATCTGATGGCTGGTGTTGATTTAGGTGCCAAGTGGTCACTTTGATTAGTTCTGGAGATTCAGACTCTGGAACCTCGCGGATTAGTATTCGATCATAGATAGGAGCTTTTCATATTTTCGCTCCCTTCAATCACAGAGAACTAGAGGTCAATGAGTAAACATCTTTTAGGCCATAGAATTGTTTTTGTTTTGAGTTCCCCTCTTTGGAAAAGTGCGTCTCAAGTCTTGTGAAAACAATTGTTTTTTGGGATTTATATGTATCTTGAGTTCGAACAACGAAAAGAATAATGAATGTATTCACGTTTTTGTTTTTTGGTTACCCAAGAACTTCCTTATTTTCCAAATGAACATCTTTTTTTGACTAATTGTTCTTAATCAGACCTTAAAATTAATGCAATGAATGAAAATTGATTGGATAACATGTTTCAACTACCAAAAATATGAATAAATAGTACAATAATGCTATAGAGAGTTGGTTTAAACACCAGGAGTTTTTACTTCTCACTCAAAAACTGAAATCAAATACTCTTACACAATTATCATCCCCACACGAAGTTAACCTAAACAAGGTTTTGTAAGTCTCTGATTTCTCAGCTGGTCTCCATGCTAACCTGTTTACAGCTGATACATGACACATAATTGGCTCGAGCTGCAGAGCAATCTCTGATGTTGCAGTTGTACCTTCCTCTGTTTCTCTTATCTTTATCTTCCACAACTCTAGCAATCCGCTTTCCATCCCAACCGCCACACACCCAGTCTTCTCCTTGCGATCTAGTCCCGTCCAGGCCACGGCGGTGACACTGCTCCCAAACTGAGGCAATGAAAGTATTTGTTTGATACGACCATCTCTCTCGATGGACCAGATCTTCACAGTTTTATCCCTTGATGAAGTTGCAAATTGGTGACCAAATGGGTTCCATGAACATGCCCATATGATTCTCTTATGCGCTTCAACCTTTGCCATGAGTTTGTGATTAACTTCTCCATTGTCTGAAAAGAGATGATCAAGGTAAGACAAACACACAGAGAGACTTAGCGGACTACTGAGATATTCAAGAGTAAACAAGAATCATAATAGTTCCACCTTTTGGAGTATACCTGTTCTTTGGATTGAGAAAACTGAGAAGTGACGATCTCTGGAGACAGACAAGAGCAGAGTGTCGTCATAAGAGAACTCCAAATGTGTCACTGTCAAGGTGTGAGATTGCAAACGACCAACAGCTTTCCATGTCCCGACCTCCCATAGCCATATTTCCGCCATGGTCGAAGACTGAGCCTGAAGAATTTTGTGGTTGATTAAATAGATTGTTTTATATACAAGTCCTACTCCATTAAATAGAAATTAAAGAGATCAAAGAACTTAAAATCTGAATCTACAGTAGCTTACCTTACACGACGAAGCAACAAGGTTTCCCTTGTGGTCACAGCAGAGTGAGAAGAGTTCATTACCATGACCGTAGAGTTTATCGGATTCTGGCCATAAAGTGTGAAACGCAAGCTGATCTTCAATTGGAGGCTCTTTCAACTCCACTGGAGCCGCCTCTGGAACAGTCTCAAATGTATCCAAACCTTCTCCTACGCCATTTCTCTCCACTGGTTCACTAGAAGCTGTAAAAAATGAAAACACTATGAATGTCAACATTGCATTTAATAAAAAGCTACAAACGGTAACAAAGCAATCAATCACCCACAGCGCAAGTAGATAGGCTTCTGCGATAAACCAAGAGCAGACATATTCGCGCCAAGAACTTGCACATCTGCTTGTAAATCCTCAGGGAAGCTTCCTTCTCCTCCAGCACAAGTGTGGTTCAGAGTCTTTAAAAATGATAGAGGAGCCTCAAACACTCTCACAACTTTCTCCTCTGCTCCACTTACAAAACGGTGGTTGCCTGTACCTTGAACCATAGCCACACAGTTAATGTCATGGCCGTGAACCTGAGGACGAGCCAATTCATGCCAATGCTCATCCTCTGCTTCATCGCCTTCATCATTCTTCCATGAGGAGAACACACGGGTTGTCTACAAAATCACATATTTAAAGAATGAAATGTCAGAGAAGTTAATTCTTTCCCATGTTGTGCAAACTTAAATACTTCTGATAAATGAGACAACAGCAAAGATTTGATATAATGAATCATTTAACCTCTAAACCTAAAATCTGACCTGATCATGACTAACGGATAGCAAATACTCGCCAGTCCTAGCCCATGTGACATCAGTCACGGCAGCAAAATGCCCCGATGGGACTTTCTGCATCTGCCAATTCTCAGACTCTTCACTGCTACTGACATTTCTCCAGAGATGAAATGATCCACCGTATCCATGAGCTAGAATTGACAAACTATCTGGGCTCCAATGGCCACCGTAGAAACCAAGAGCACAGTGACTTAGCTCTCCAACACATACCACGTTCACCCACACCCCTGTTTTCTTCTCAGGTCGCCAAATCATCATCGTTTTGTCCATTGAAGCTGATAAAATGCTCAGAGGTTGGTGGTTAATTAACTGCCCATCAATGGAATCAATAACTGGAGGTTGCCATTCCACAGAATAGACCCAATCTTCATGTCCAATCAGAACAGATTCAACTGAGATCTGATACGTGAATGTGTCCGCGACAAAAACAGGGCCTTCAATGTAAGAAGCTAGAGAGATTTCTCTTTGCCATGAGCCAACATCACCAACTAACACGAGTTTCCAGATCCGAATGACTTTGTCCTGGGAAGAACTCACAAGCATAATACTATTGCCTGTTTCTCCTGTTGACAGTAATGGTAAGGAGAAGTCCAAACTTCGAATCCAGTCCGTGTGGCCTTTAAGCTCACAAACAGAAGTAAACTGACAAAGGATGAAACAAAAAATGAACTTTTACATTTGAATTTTTTTTTGAGAATATATTAGCAAAAAAGCAAATCGACAGCACCTTTCCTGTTCTTTCTCCACAGTATAGTTTGATTTTGTTGTCAAGTCCACCCAACGCAAGAGCAAATCGACCAGGATTTTGAGGCAATTCCGCTAATGAAAGCGTCACTATTGCTTTAGAGTCAACACAGATGGATTCCAGACACAAAACTTTACACTCCCCTGCAACAGATAACACAGGATAAAAACTTGTGGATTATATATTGCTTAGACGAACAAACTTCACTTTTCGAGTAATCAGTATATAATGTACGAACGTTATTGCGTACCAGTAGCCTGAGACGGTAAAGAAATATCCCAGATATTCACGAGTCCATCAGAAGAAGCAGAAGCAAACAATGCCTTGGTTTCAGAAAGCATATAAGCAGTGATGCAGGTAACACCTTTCTTGTGAGACAGTGGTAGTTGTAATACATGTCTCCACTTCTGCAGAAAACATAGTACGTATCAGAGATAATATAGAAACTGGTGAGAAACTCAGATCATACAGACATAGAGAGACTTTACATTGTTATTGAGAATAGAAAGTTCCCAGAGGCTGATGATACCATCTGTATCACCTGAGAGCAGATAATGCCGGTCCAAATTCTTGGCTGCGAACAGTCATAACAAATTTAAGGAAATACAAATTACTTTACGTAGGTATTTGTAATAAGGATCAACCATCAGATGTTCTAACCTAAAATAATAGCACTAGAAAAGTTTTACCTTTCACAGCAACTAAACCACCAGACCAAACTGATTGATAGAGACAATAAATAGAAATTTGAATGCCTGTGTCCTCACATTTACTAAAGAGCTATCTAATAGTCATAGCTATAAAACTCAAAAATTCTTCTGCCTCTGTTCTCTATCTAATTGTAAAAATAATGAGCACAATTAGGTTTAATAGATAAGTCATGTAAGATAAATTAAAAGCTCCAAACATCAACATACTAAAAACTCTAAATCAAGGACATTATTGCTACATGACTTTGAGGCAATTCAGTATTCTGAGACGATAAAGTTCCACACACCCAATTGTCATTACTTTGAGGCTATTACTAAATTTAAAGCTCCTAACATCAACATAAGTCTATCAACCTATGGCAATTCAACATACTAAAACTCCAAATCAAGAACAAAAAAGTTCCGCAGACCCAATTATTCAAAATTTTCAGCAGAAGAAGGAAAAGAGAGTACCTTTATAAGCAAATTTGCTACTAGGTAACCAATGAGTGCAATTCACAGAAGCTTTATGACCTGGAAGTGTTGTAAGAATCTGGGCAGTCTGAAACAAATCGAAACAAATACAAGAAACAAGAAAAGTTCACATCTGGTTCTGAATGCAACAAAATTGTTAAAGGGTTGATTCGTAGAAAGAGCAATGAAAGAAACAGACCTTAGGACAGAAAATAGCAACGGCGTTTTGGGCACCAAAAGAGACAAGACCAGAAGCTCCCCAAGAGACATTATTAACGACTCTATTGCATCCTGCTCCTATGAACACTCTCTTCGCTTCAACTTCGGTTTTTTCCGACATCGTTGATCAAAAACAGAGTTTCTATTGAAGATAAGTTGGATTAAGAAGTGTCTCTTTATTCGTTTCTCCTACTTTTACCAATACTATCTAACCGCCGCCGATAAATCTCGCCGGCGAGTGTAATTGTTGAAGATTCAGAGGAAAGCGGAGCAGCGAGGAAAGAAAAAGGTCAGAGAGGTTTTACTTTTTTTTAGTTCTGAGAGGGAACATTTAATGGGCCGAAATCATACAACCCTATTGGGCCAGTTCTGAGAGGGAAGATTTAATGGGCCGAAATCATAAACTGATCCAACTGAAACAGAGAGGAAGGCTAATGTATCATATTTGATCTTTAAACCGCCAAATTTGAACCGCCAAATTTGAGCTTATTCGTGAAGAAAATAGCAAATCAAGTTTAAAGTTTTTTCAAAACAAAGATAAAAAGAGAATTAAACTTTCAAAAATTATTTTGGCTTTCGATTTTAGAGTCAATTTTGATTTGAGGTTCACGAAAAGTTTGAAGTTGAAAGTTTTTTCAAAATTCAATAAAAAAATTGAAGGTTTAATCAATCACATCCAAAATTAAAATTAAATATTTAATTAATAATTTTCGTAACTTTAATGTTAAAATGAAATTTTTCTCAAAAATAAAAAGATAGCATGAGGAAAAAAAAATGACAAGTGTGGAAGCAAACAGAATGATGGGAATGGAATCATAAAAAACAAAAGTCATGGCGATACCAATTAGGTGTTGTTGTCACGTGAAAGATTCTTATTGTCAATAGTGATTCTTATTTCTTTGTTATTTTTCCATTTTCATGTTCCTCTTCCGACAATAATCCAATTCTCTACTTATTACTTACTACCATATAAAAAAATATTATTATTTATCCTAAAACACACATTTGTGATCATTTTATCGCACTATAAGATCAAAATTATAAATTTTGTTTTTAAGCTTCTTCGAAGCTTTACTCAGGACAATGGAGTCATTGTTAGCATTACATATGATAGAGGAAGAGTTTTTGATAGATTGCGAGACAGTTTTGAAGATTTTTAACTAACCAGAGGAGTGACCAGCTTTACTAATGAAAAATTTTTGAGGTTAAATTCACTGTTTTGCTTTTTTTTCCTAAATTTTTAAATTATAAAATTGATTTTTTCGCTCATCATATTATAGAGATCGCTAATGATTTAGTGTTATAATCTTTAAACTTTGTAGGTTACTTATAATATAATGTCGTTGATAAAAAATAAAAAAAAAGTTTCTTCGGAGTTGATAAACCTTCAATCACCGAATCTAGTTTAAACTCTAGTCAGCATCTTAGACTTCACAAAAACTCATAAAGAGACGTTTCATACACAAGTGTCAAAATTCATGTCAGTCATTGACTAAATTGTGAAAGAAAAAAAACGGAAATACTTTTACCATAAAACCAAAGAAATTAATATTTAAATGAAAATGGAACAATAGTTTGGAATTATATATTGAAAATTATTTGAAATAATTCATGGATCCTTGTTACCATGCTTTTTTATCCATCGACTGCATCAGAGTCTCAACTGTAAAACTGAAATTTTAGTCCGTAATGTTAAGCTTCTGTGGAGAGCTATTACTTTTGTATACACAAATTATTTTTTGCTAGTGAAGCCTTTTTGAATAGTATATATAATTGTATAAATTCAAATCTCCATATATATAATTTGGTTAGGAATGCTGTTTTTGGTCATCAATCTAGATTTAAATTCAAATCTCCATATAAGTACGATTTAGACAGATAAATTAAGTTGGACCTAATGACAAAATATAATAAGTGGCGTAAGAATTAAATAATTGAATTTCAAGTAATCCCAAAGAAGAATACAATGTAGATTCTTTGACTATGACTATCCGACAAACCCTATGGAGATAGAGAAAAATCGATGTGGATCCAACACAAGATAGGTCCATACTTCAATATTTGATATTACAAATGATATATAATTTTATTTTACTAAAATATATTTATGACATCAAATTTTTTGTATAACATATAGTATTAAAAAGTATGGTTGCGTATATTTTGACGATTGGTTAATGGGCAAGATTCTTATATCCATGAAAGAAGAAAATGAGAATCTAAGGAAGCATAAAATAAATTAAAAATAGATATAGATTCGATTGGACTTTTCAAAAAATATTTGTCCCATGGTTCGTAAATTCGAAGAATATTATTTGTGACACTTTTGTACAACAAAAAATGTATTTCATGTTGTTTGTCAGAGAAAAACTATTCTTTGCACATGATATGGTGAGTCAAAATATGCCTAATCATACTCATTATTATTCTATTGTGAGAATAGTATCACTTTCGTAGAATATTGTTTAAACTTAAAAAAATAAATCATACAAAATTAACATAATTGTCTACATGTCCTTGCAAGTATTATAATTTGAATCTAAAAATTAAGCTAAGAGCACATATTAGGGTTTTATGCGAGAACCCCTTACAAATTACCATTTAAAATTTACCTTTCTTTTCTAATAAATGTAAATCAATTTTTCGAAGTAAAAGATCAAACATAATATAATTTACTTTTATCACCATCAAATTTTTGAAATTATAATAAATAGTATATTGATCAAAAATTTCACGATGTTGAGTTCAACTTAATTTGCTTTGAAAGCTAAAAATGTCAAAAACAACTATAACTTTTTTTTTTGCTAAGGAAAATTAAGTAAGAAATCAATCATGAACGATTCTGACTATATATATATATATATATTACAGTGAGAGCACTGTTTTTAATTACCAAAGAAAATATTTGGTAATGAAAAATGATGAATTTAGAATCCAAAATCATCGTGTTATGGACATGTGTTGTTAGTTCGTGAACCAGAGAAAGCATTAGCAAAAGTTATTCTTTGGACAAAAACTTCAATTTCACAAAAGCTCGAAATTAAGAAGTAGAAAAAACTAAAGATTTCTTTGTGCCGCTAATCCCATGGTTTTAGTATCTTTGACTTTGACGCACCACATCTTTGAAGGTACTCTTTTCACCGACAATAACCTTTCTTTTTTCTAATATCTTGATTCCATTCTTTTCATTGAAGTCACAAATTACAAGTCACAACTCCACACCAACAAGAAAACAAAAATTACAATTCACAACCCTATAATAAGTAGTTATAAATTTGGTTGGGCCAACCATTTATTAGATAAAAAAAATAAATTGTGGGTAGTGTAATTAGTAATTACTAGTAATCTACTCAAATCTTAGCTATGAGTTAATATCCAACAAATAAAATAAGTGATAAATGAAAATCTTTATTGATTTTAAATATATGAACCCTAACTGCATTTGTAAATATGTTGTTTGGAATGTACACACACAATACATTTCTGTAATAATTTTGTTGTAAACATATATTAGAAAAGATGATTTTTTTTCCAAAAATATCATTTTTATTTAATCATTATAGAATTTTCTCCAACGAATATTTAAATTATTAAAGATTTATTTTCACATGAGATTGCTATAAAAACAAATATGAAATTGGTCCAACACTGATGTAATAGAAAGTGGTGTTTCAAATAAAGTTAAACAAAATAATTTGAACAAAAAATATTGTTTTATAATCAAAATACAGACGAATAGCCGAGATGCTCTTACTCTAGTAGTTAGGATGATCCAGCTAATAATTTGGTATCAAGATTCGATTTCTACCCGATGTATTATAGTAGCTTAAAAAAGAGATGTTAAGGGTGAGTTTTAAGCTATGGATCGGATCTTGTTGATCCAATTGTTGACAAAAAAACAAAATACATATCAATAAATTTGAGTTAAAATTTAACAGTTGAAATATATCTGTAAAAGCAAAATTTGAGATCAGGTTTTCACCCACTCACAGTGTGAATGGTAGAAAAACAAAAACTAAATTTTTTAAAAAAATTTAAAAATAAAAATGGAGCTAAAAGCATTGAAAGAAAAATCACGAGATATGATTTGTAGAATGAGTCAACTCGTGATGAGTAGGTTGTAAAAAAACTCGTTACAGAGAGTAAGTTTTTTTAATAAGAGAGATACGCGACGAAGCGAAGAGTTTTTATGATAACTTTACAAAAAAGACAGAGAGAAAAAAGAGAAAAGAGACCCCACAATTTCACACAGAATCTTCTAGCTTTCCTCTTCCTTCAATCAATCTTCTTCTCTTTTAAGATTCTATATAATCTCTTCACTTAGATCTCATCTCAGGTTGTTTCTTTTACACTCTTCTATCTTTGATTCTGCTTATTGTGTTTACTCTGTTTCTGTGATCGAAAGAGAGTAGCTATGGAATCATGATGAATTCTGTAGTAGTTTGAGGTTTACTTTTGAAGTTTTCAGATTGAGAAAAGTGAAGAAATGGGTTCTTTGGGTGATGAGTTGAGTTTAGGATCGATGCCTGTAACGATCTGTGGTTCTAGAAGAGGAGTTTTAAAGATTATGAATGTTGTTGGGGTTGAGAAGATTGATGAACATGTTAAGAAGCTTGAAGAAGAGAAGAGAAAGCTTGAGAGTTGTCAATTTGAGCTTCCTTTGTCTTTACAGATTTTGAATGATGGTTTGTTATTTGATTGGTCTTTCCAATTTTGAGAAATTTGGTTTTTAGGAGACTGAAACTTTGTTGTTTTGCAGCGATTTTGTATCTGAAGGAGGAGAAGAAGAGATGTTTGGAGATGGAGACTCAACCATTGTTGAAAGATTTCATTTCTGTTAATAGAGAAGAAGAATGGCGAGAAGGAGAGATGGAATTGCTTAAGAGAGAAGAGATAATGAGGGAGAAGAAGTTTCAGCAATGGAAAGCTAATGATGATCATATCTCGAATCGAAGATTCTCAGATACAAGGATCAAGAACAACAAACTAGAGATTGAGGTAAATCAAACCTTTAAATTGAGATAACATTTGGCAAACTAGATGAATCAAGGAGAAAGGACTGAGTTTGTTTGATCTAATTGTTGCAGAGGATTGAGGAGAGGTTGATTCCTAAAGTAGAAACTGGTTTAGGTCTTGGTTTAGCTTCAAGTTCCATTAGAAGAAATGGTATTGTTACATCTTGTGGGATTACTTCTAACTCTATGCCACAACCACCACCATTTCTTCAGCAGCAAGCTTTGAGGAAACAAAGAAGGTGTTGGACTCCTGAATTACATCGCAGATTTGTCGATGCTTTGCAACAGCTAGGTGGACCTGGAGGTAAAAGAAAGATCAATTATCTTGTGTTATTGAGTTTGGTTACTTCATAGAGAATGTGTTGTAATCTTTTTTTCTGGTTAAACACAGTGGCAACTCCTAAACAAATCAGAGAACATATGCAAGAAGAAGGCTTAACCAATGATGAAGTGAAGAGTCATTTACAGGTAAACATCTTTGGTTACTTCAATGACTGTTGTTTAAGGAACTCATGTTTTCATTCTCTCTGTTATGTGTAGAAATATAGGTTGCACATCAGAAAGCCAAATTCTAATGGAGAGAAACAATCAGGAGTTGTTTTAGGGTTTAAGTTGTGGAATTCATCACAAGAAGGAGGAGAATCATCAAATAAAAGCAATTCACAATCTGATTCTCCTCAAGGTCCATTACAGTTACCTTCTACAACTACTACAACTGGTGGAGATAGTAGTATGGAAGATGTTGAAGATGCTAAGTCTGAGACTTTTCAGATGGAGAGATTGAGATCTCCATAAATCTCAATCCTTTTTTGAAGAAACCAAAACTCTTGATTCCGGTTTTGTTATTTTGGATTCACTACTGTTTCTATTAGTAGTGAATGAGAACAATAATATTAGAAAGGTTATAGATATATATATATATATAGAGAGAGAGAGAGTAAGAAACAGAGAGCAATATAGAGATTGAGTGAGGATTGTTCAAATTATTTGCAGAGATTATTAAGCCTATTTTCTGTACCATTTCTTTTTGGTTGGGGTTTAATTGAGGCATTATATATATATATATATCTTTTATGAACAACTAGATCGACGAAACCTAATCCAAAATCTCCAAACTCTTAAGAAAATGTTGAATTCGAGTGGGACATGCAGCAGAAGGGATACTCAATCATTTGACTAGAAACATTCGTCGATTAAGGCGTTAGCTAAGTAATAATTTTTCTGGTTTTCATAATTTTTTTGTTCATATGAATTGAAGTTTACATGTTGAGTTTTGTGGATTTGGAAGAGATAATAAGAGTAGGGACAAAAGCATGTGTTTGGTCAATTNAAGAGTAGGGACAAAAGCATGTGTTTGGTCAATTATTCAGATTCGTTATGTGCTTTGAATTGCTTTTGTCATAAGCTTTGAAATTGTGTTCTTCAACGCTTACCTAATTATGCGGTCGTAGTTCGTTCAATAGACTAAAAGGTCTTTAGCTTTGACCGACAGATACGCATTTCTATATATTTTTTTAACATATTTGTTAATTTTTTAATAAGAAATTCTAATAGTTTGATTGATTCAAAAGTTTCAATCAGCAGAATAATGTTTGGGCATTTGGGTAGATATGCCTCTACTCTACCGTTAAACAGCCGGTCCACCTCATGTCTTAACGAAAATGCTTTCTGTTTTTTTTTTTTAATAATAATTGGAACGACAAAATCTAATCTAATCTACTATCCAACTTATTTCTAAAACATATTATTAACTACCACAAATAATAGGATCAAATCGAATTACAAATGTTTGAGCCATTAATTAAAATATTTAATCACTATATTAGAAGCTTGTCGGAATAAAAAAGGAAAAAAAAACATCATACCTGAAAAAGAACTTGGCTTAATAAGAACTCAGTGAGCTTTTTTTTTCAATTTAGTAACATTCAATTATAGTCCATCTCCAAACTTTGACAATATTATATAAGAAAAATGTGATTTTTAGAATTAATTTGGGTGAGGAAGATTGGAGAGATAAAGTCAACCAGTTGATGGAATATATTTTATTTTCGTATCATTCTGTTTTCGATATGCCAATTGTTTCTTTTTGTAAAATCTGACCCAATTGGACATTATCATTCAGCATTTGGGTCTCTTTGTGGGCTTTTATTAATGTCTTATTATCCAAGCTTAATCGCTTCATTCCAAAATCTTTTTAAGTTTAACAAATTTCTGCCCTAGGTTGCTTGTTTTGTCCTTTGATGAAAGCTTAAATTGTTTAGATTTTGGTATTGCTACATGATGCAAAAATTTTGCTATCTCAAATATCCTACTGCATTATCATCATTGCAAAACAGAAAGGATCAATCCAATGGGAGAACAACTAACAATTAGGATGCGATTCAACTTATATAATTCAAGCCAATTCAGATATTGATTTTACTACTAACCTATTAAGCAAATAAACTAACAAACAACCAAAGCAAATAGGAGTAAGAAATACAGAACTAGAATCAGATAGCAATAAGGAGAACATAAACAAAACGATACAAAG
>OVAX01003984.1:0-15886 GCA_900406405.1 Lepidium africanum | reverse complement strand
CCAAACCAACAAACGAAGCAAAGCAAAGGAAATTTAGCAAAGATTAACAATATGATAAAAGCGAATAATCTAGGCTAAGGTAATCGATCTAGTAGAAAGGTGAATGATGAAATGATGCAACAAGGAAACAATTAAGCACCACCTAGGGCATGGATCACAACAAAGAAAGCAAAGCTAGCCCACTCTCATGGCATTAGCTACTATTCAAGAGTAATCACCATACTAAACTCTCATTTGTAGGATGAAAACTCTCAAATGCATTATCAAACACGTCCACTATGACCAATGATTCCCATAATATTATCTCTCAATGGATATGGAGAAAGATCCCTAAAATAGGTCTTTCGGGAATTTTATCGAACACCTCTCGGGCGATTAAATTCCTAGTATCTAAATCCATGTGATCAAGCTGAATCTTGCTTTAAGAGCACCTAGATAGGAGGTTCTAAACACACTAAGCATCTTTCTATCATTACCCAACCCTAGATCTAGCTAAAACCTAAACCATTCTAGTTGACTACTCACTCATCATCTTAAGCAAATAAGATTAAGCATAATGAAAGAAGGCAAATAAAGAAACAAAGACTCCAAATTAAATTAAGAAAGGATCAAAGGTTGGATCATCCAAAGAAATCCCCAACATTGTTCTTACAATCTTCAAAGGAGTTCTTCACAAAAAGAGAGAAAGACTAAGCTTAGATCTAGAAACTTTATTAAAAAAAAAAAAAACCCTCCTCTTTGTGTTTGGACCCTCAACCATGTATTTATACTCATGGGATTAGGGTTCCAGATTTACTTAAAATGTACCAAATAAACCGGAGCAAACCAGGTCAATTAAAATTAAAGGTTAAGATTGCATAAAAAATGTTGATGCGGCCGCGACCAGGATGTGTCGCGGCCTGGGTCGCGAGTTTGTGTTGGGCGTGTCCTGCAGAATTTTCTCGCGGATGGACCGGTCGAGAGTGTGGGTCGCGGGTTGCTTGCGGATGATTCTGGATTGAAGGTCTCGACCAGTTGGGTCGAGAGTGTGGGTCGCAGCATACACAGATCGTTACCCGCGACCAGTACGGGTTGCGGGTTCCGTCGCAGCTTAGGTCAGGATTGGGTTGGTCACGTATTGCGGCTGAGGGATGCACGTCCGGATGGGCACCATGTGGTATGGAAGGTTTACTCGTGACTAGTACGGGTCGCGGGTTGTGGACGCGGGTTGCGGACAGGCGGGACATACGTGTCCTGCGACCCAGGCAGGTCCCGGGCCGCGGGTGCACCTTGTCCAAACTTCATTTCTTCTCACTTCAAAGCATTGTTCAAGCTTCCAATCATCCCCATTCCTCACTTAAGCTCAACTCTCCTTAGTTTATGGTCCCATTCACCTAAAAGAAACTGAAAATATGCAAATGCATTTCCAAAAAGCTACTATGCATATATAGACACAAAATGACATAAACAAGACTCAAAATGCAACTAGAGGACTAAAATATGAGATGCAAACAAGGCTAAATATGAGATATGTGAAGCATTTCAGGTACTTTTGAGCTTGTTTGGAGCATTCTGGAGTGGATTTGGCACAAAGACTACAAGGATCAACCTAAGACAAAGCGCTTGAATAGAAGACCTTGCGAACTGAAGATTTCACAAGCCAAATCAGCTCAACTCATTAGCCAGACTCTCCAGTACCAGCAAGTGCAGCTAAGACAAACCAAGCCAAACAACAAAACTGAAGCATCAGCAGCCTGAACTCGACTGGTGAGCAGCGAGCTGGACTTGTTGGAAGTGACTAAAGCTGAAGGCTCAACTCGCCAGGCCCAACTCGCCACCCTTACCAGCGAGTTTAGCCACATGTAGTTTTTCCCTTATTGAGCAAGTTCTGAGTTTTCGCTTTAGCTGGTTGTTGAATGCTTGATTTGGATCGATCAATTGAATTTTAATTTTGCTTCTTTTCCATTATGTCTTCATCTCTTTACTTATGCATTTAGCTTTAATTTCTAGATTTGTATTTTTGCTCATGACTAGTGAGTAGATTCATAAAGGATAGTAAGGAAAAGGGGCTAGATCCTTGAAGATCTGGGATTCTGATCATTCAATCAAGCTCTTCCATGCTAGATCTCTCCAGTCTAGGTTGTGTTTAAGGCTTATTTCATTCTGGCCACTTGAAGTATGATGTTTACATTCCATGCCTATAAGGTGTTTGTGAAAATACTTGTTAGAGCCTAGGCTTGGAATCTGCTCCTCTAGCCTAAGGGATTAGTTGTTTAGAGTATAGATTAGGCTTATTGAGATTGATTCTTCATGCCTTTCTTGCTGTTGACAACAATGAGAGTGGATTAGGTTGCAGTTTAGGAAGAGGATTAGAAATCATGAGAGTGGTTCTGATTATTTGTGAATCTTGCCTAGAGATCATTCTGAATAGGTCGTTGAGTGAATGATCACCCTACCTAAGCTTGGATTAAGCGCCCTTGCTCCTTACAAACTCGATTTCATCTCTGCTTAACTTCTTAGTTCGTTGTCTTATCTTGTTTGCATTTATTTTTCTTGCTTATATTATTTACTCTGCTTTATACTTGTTGCTCTGTTTGTATTGCCCTATCTCTGTTTAATTTTTTGTTTTGCAATCTGTCAATCCTGACCCTAAGGGTGCTTGAACTAGAAAGGCTTACTATATGCCTAGTGTAGCAACACACTTGGTTCGATACCTATTGTTCTACAATAGATTTGATTAACAAAGGCCTAACACCTTGTTATCAAATTGGCGCTGTTGCCAAATAAGTGTTTTCCTTTGAGAGCCTGCTGAAGAAATATGGCGTCACACACAAGGTGGCTACACCTTATCACCCTCAGACAAGCGGCCATGTAGAGGTGTCAAACAAGCAAATCAAAGGAATCCTCTCTCAGATTGTGGGTGCATCAAAACGTCATTGGGCTGCAAGACTTGATAATGCTCCATGGGCATACCAAACAGCTCATAAAACCCCAATTGGGAGAACGCCATTCCAACTGCTGTATGGTAAAGCATGTCACCTCCCGGTTAATGTTGAATACAAGGAAATCTGTGTAACTAAGTTTCTGAATTTTGACCTAAAAACAGCCCAAGAAAGAAGGCTCATCGACTTACATGAGCTGGAAGAAATCAGACTGGATGCTTATAAGAGCTCAAAGATCTACAAGAAAAGAACCAAAGCTCTCCATGACAAGAGGATAGCACCAAGGGTGATCTCAGCTGGTGATCAAGTGCTTCTATATAATTAAAGGCTCAAGCTATTTCCAAGGAAGCTGAAATCCAGATGGTCAGGTCCATTTCAAGTGAAAGAGCTTCTACCTTATGGTGCAGTCTCTCTAATCAAAAAGAATGGAGAGCACTTCACAGTAAATGGTTAGGGAGTCAAGCTTTATTTAGCTGATGGAATCATACCCGAGAGGACCGTAGCTCTTCTCGATTAGCCTCCTCGAGTCTTATACTAAAGCGAAGTCAAGCTTAGAGACTTAAAACAAGCGCAATTAGGCAATCCCATGATATCCTTGTATATACTCTATTTTGCAACTTTTGTTCGTTTATGTTTTTATGATATTTTGTTCATCAGAACGAGGGGTTGATCAACAGAAATCAGAAGGGGCGAGCAGAACAAAAATTAAGCGTATTTCAACAGACCTCGCCACTGCTACTCATCTGTAGGACTGGCGAGCTCAGCCTGACTCGTCATGAGAAGGGTGAGCTCAGCCCCAAAGGTACCTAAAACTCCAACTTTTTCTTTTATTTCGCAACTGCATATGATTTCTTGTTTTGCTGGTCTAGGATTCTACTTCAAGCTTTTATTCACACAGGGACTGTGTGATTTAAGTTTGGGGGAGGGTTCTAGGGGTTACTAACTATGCTTTTGTGATCGTAGTTTGATTTTCCATGCATCACATACATAGTATAAAAATCCATAAAGATTTTTCATTCATAGCATAGCATTTAAGGCATAGAAAAACCATACAAATTTGAAAATTTTTAGAAAAGCATTCCAAAAAAATAGAGTGTTCATGCACTGCATATAAGATTGAGTCTAGTTCTTTGAGAATTATCTTGCTAAGATTAGGCACTCTTGCTATGCTGTTGGCCATAGTGAACTTAGTGGTTTGGTGATATCTCTCTGTAGAAAGCCTATAAGTGGATCATTTGCCTCGGAGAACTTTGCTTGCGTTTGTGTCTTGAAAGAGTCAGACTTGTTTCCTTCTAATTTGGACATCAAACTCGCTGAGTTAGGGCCTTTAGATGCATTGAACATTTTCCTTATATAAGCTTAGTATGGCAAAATAACTGAGAGTGATAACTCTCAAAACTGCAACTCATTCGATGATGCTTAAGGTGAGCAGGGATTGTGCGTAAACCCGTACCTTTTTGTGCCTCACTGAAACCGCGGAGAGTAGAATATGAAGCAACCATTCATTGGTGTGGATCCTTAAAAAAAAATGTGAAGCAGACCATTGAATAGGTTGCGGATTCAAAGACCATGAGTTTGTGCTTAAACTGAACAAAAAAAGGAACTGACAAGTGTGCCTAATTGAATCTATGCCATGCCAAGTTCAAGAAGTGAATCATATGTTCATTGATCAATAGTCCCTCTTGAGGCATTCACCTCTAGAAATAAAGGATTCAAGTCTGCATTCTTAGAGACCAGTTTAGGCATTAGGGATTTGAGGTTAGATGCTAAGCTTGTAAGCAAGTATATGGTGAGAGTCATAATGGAACATTGGTTCACTTGTGGTTTATAGTTTCAACCTGTCGAGGTGCCTGATTGGCGAGTTAGATATTCCCTGCGTCTACAACCTCTTTTCCTTCTTAGTTCGTTGTACTTACTTAAGGCCAAGCAAGAACTAAGTTTGGGGGAGTTGATACACATGCATTTTACCCCATTTTAGCTGCACAATTCACATCCATTTGCATTCATTCTCATTGCATATTCAGCATTTTAGAGTCCTTTTAGGCTTGCCTTGCATTCATTATGCATACACATTGCATTTGGAGCATCTCAAGTACTTTTGAGCCTGTTTGGAGCATTCTAGAGTGAATTTGGCACAAAGAATGCAAGAATAAGCCTAAGACAAAGCGCTTGAACAAAAGACCTTGCGAACTGAAGATTTCATAAGCTAAATTAGCTCAACTCATTAGCTAGACTCGCCAGTACCAGCAAGTGCAACCAAGACGAACCAAGCCAAACAGCAAAACTGAAGCATCAGCAGACTGAACTCGACTTGTGAACAGTGAGCTGGACTTGTTAGAAGTGACTGGAGCTGAAGGCCCAACTCACCACCCCTACCAGCGAGTTTAGCCACCGACCTATTTCAGTTGACTTTTTCTCCCTTTGTTTACTTTATTAGGGTTTTGTGTTTTGAGCTATAAATACTATTCTTGCCAACAAAACCAAGGACGTGCAGTTTTTCCCTTTTTGAGCAAGTTCTGAGTTTTTGCTTTAGCTGGTTGTTGAATGCTTGATTTGGATCAATCAATTGAATTTTAGTTTTGCTTCTTTTCCATTATGTCTTCATCTCTTTACTTATGCATTTAGCTTCAATTTCTAGATTTGTAGTTTTGCTCATGGCTAGTGAGTAGATTCATAAGGGGTTGTAAGGAAAAAGGGGATAGATCCTTGAAGATCTGGGATTTTGATCATTCATTCAAGCTCTTCCATGCTAGATCTCTCCAGTCTAGGTTGTGCTTAAGGCTTATTTCATTATGGCCACTTGAAGTATGATGTTTGCATTCCATGCCTATAAGGTGTTTGTGAAAATGCTTGTTAGAGCCTAGGCTTGAAATCTGCTCCTCTAGCGTAAGGGATTAATTGTTTAATGTGTAGATTAGGCTTATTGAGATTGATTCTTCATGCCTTTTTTGCTGTTGACCACCATGAGAGTGGAATAGGTTGTAGTTTAGGAACATGATTATAAATCATGAGTGTGGTTCTGATTATTTGTGAATCTTGCCTAGAGATCATCCTGAATAGGTTGTTGAGTGAATGATCACCCCAGCTAAGCTTGGATTAAGCGCCCCTGCTCCTTACAAACCCGATTTCATCTATGCTTAACTTCTTAGTTCGTTGTCTTATCTTGTTTGCATATATTTTTCTTGGTTATATTTCTTGCCCTGCTTTACACTCGTTACTCTGTTTGTACAGCCCTATCTCTGTTAAATTTTCTGTTTTACAATCTGTCAATCCTGACCCTAAGGGTGCTTGAACTAGAAAGGCTTACTATATCCCTAGTGTAGCAACACACTTTGGTTCGATACCTATTTTCCTACAATAGATTTGATCAACAAGCGATTAAAACCTTGTTATCAGAAACCATCATCCATGGGTAGAGCATTGGTCGTGTGCAGGATAAGGTTCGGTTGAGGCCTCGAGTGCCTTAGTCGACGGTTAAGCCTCCTGAGGCCTCTGCAGGATCTGCAGCATCCATATGTCAACGTTCGGACGAGGCTTCGGGTATACGGGTCGCGGGTTAAGGGCATCAGACGCGGCTTCGGGTGCGTTGGTCGCGGCCAGCCTGGAAACTCTTCTTCGGGCCGCAGCTTGAAGTAGCTGGCCGCGGCCGGCCTTACCATTCTTCACTTTCTTTGGCAATTTTTAGCCTCCAATCCAAGCTTTCTCCTTCCATAAGTGCAAAGCCAATCCCCTTGTATTCAAATCCACTCCTTATGCTCCAAACTACATACCATCAAGCCTCCAATACCTAGAAAGACCAAAAAATAAGAAAATATGCAAAGGACTCTAATGCATGAAATTGACCCTAAGTGAACCTAAAATGACATCATTTTCAACTATATGAGTGAAAATGATACTAAAATGCAATGAAAAACATGCTAAATATGACACACATCACTTGACTTCTCACTCTGATAACATGATTTTTGCTCTCCTTTAGTTATCAAATCCTTATAGCATATAAGGTATCAAACAATAGTGGTTGCTAACACTAAGGATATGGAAAAGCAATTTTGATTCAAGCAAATCTATTCAAGAAATTGTCACAAAATCAGAACAGGCAAAACAGAGCAACAAAACAGAACAAACAGAGTATTAGCATAAAAACAGAGCATAACCAAAACAAAGAAATAGACTAAAAACAGAGCACAAGACAAGAATGCAATACAAGATGAAATTGGGTTCATGAGGAAGAAAGGATCATACATTTCAGCTCAATCATGGTTCTTAAGCACTCATCTAACAAACTATTAAGCAGATCTAAGGCCTATGATTCAAGAACATAACAATCAAGCCATTCTCATGATCATGACATCTCAATCTAAGTGTGACATAACCCAAGTCTCTTTGGTGATTACACATTCAGATTGGCATGAAGAATCAATCCTAATTAGCCAACCCATCTCTCTAAACTACCAATCTCTTGGGATAGACNCTCTAAACTACCAATCTCTTGGGCTAGATAAGCTAAATCTTAATCTAAGCTAAGCCAAGCAATTCATCGAACACCTTTCGGGCAGAGAATGCAACACATCAAATTCCAATTGATCATGTTGAAATAGGCATGAAGAACACTTAGAGTAAATAGGTCTATGGAAATAACAACCTAAACAAGACAGAAAACCATGATTGAACCTAGATCTATCCTTCTTCCTCACTCACCCTAAGAGATCAACTAGATTTTTGTCACCAAGAACACAAACCCAGAAAATAAAACAACTGCATAGATCTTAAAGAGCAAGGAAAAATAAGAATGATATAAAGATCAAAGCCAAATACTTAAAATTAAACCATAGATCTGATTACAAAACTATATAGAGTTCTGAGGTGTTTCTCAAGAACAAAAGAGGCAAAAAACGTGGATCCCTTGTTTGTGGGTCTAAAAGGGGTATTTATAGCCCACTTACAAAAACCTAAAATGAAATCAACATAAAAAATTGTCAAAGTTTGGGAAATGGTCCACTCGGCCATGTATGGCGAGCTGTGAGGGCGAGTAGCACTTCTCCAGCCGAAAACCTCGACACTCACCATGTTGGGTGAGTCACGAGGGCGAGTTGGAGGTTGTATGTAGGTCAACTTGACCCCTTATGGCGAGCTCAAGGGGCGAGATCACTTCAAAATCCTCGGAAGCAGCTTCTCGTGCTTCGGTTTGATGTTTCTGGGCCATTTGGGTGCAACTCGGCCAAATGAGGGTGAGTGGCCATCACAAGCTGAGCTAAATGGGACCTTTAGCTGCTTATTTTTTTGTGCTCATCCCTCTAATCCAACCCATGATGGTGCTCACATCTAAAACGCTCCGAAATATGCTTCAAAGTACCTAAAAACACTCTATATGCAAATGTATGCAATGCAAATGCAAAGCATGTAATATGAACCTAAAAAGACTATAAAGGATGAGAATCCCATGAATATGGATGCAAAGTATGCTAGATTATGCTCTTAAAATGGGCTAAAGTGCATACATATCACACTCCCATCTAAGCTGGTGTGGTTCATCGAAAGAGACATAGGTTTTCTCGGGTATGGTCTCATCAGCCAAGTAAGGTTTTACCCTTTGCCATTCACAGTAAAGTATTCACCATTTTTGTTGATCAGAGTGATTGCTCCATATGGCAAGACTTATGTAACTTTGAAATGACCATACCATCTTGATTTAACCTTCCCATGGATTAGCTTAAGCCTGGAATTGAAGAGAATGACTTGATCACTATATGTGATCTTCTTAGGAGTCATCTTTTTATCATGAAGTGTCTTAGTTCTTTCCTTGTTGATTTTTGAGCTCTCATAGGATTCAAGTCTAATCTTTTCCAATTCATATAAATCAATTGCCTTTTTCTCTTCGGCTATCTTAAAATCAAAGTTAAGTAGCCTTGTTGTCCATAGTGCTTTGTTATTCAATCTCCACTAGTAAATGACATGACTTCCAATAAAGCAATTGGAATTGAGTCCTTCCAATGGGAATCTTGAATGTTTTCGTATATGCCCACAAGGTGTCATCGAGTTTCAGGGCCCAATCCCTTTTTGATGCTCCAACAATCCTTGCAATTATTCCCCTAATTTGTTTATTTGAAACCTCAACAAACCCACTAGTCTATGGATGATAAGGTGTAACAACCTTATGATTGACTCCATGTTTCTTCAGCATGTTCTAAAACAGCTTATTGATGAAGTGAGAGCCTCCATCACCGATTACCACTCTTGGGATCCCAAAACCTGGGGAAAATGATTGTCTTAGATAGCTTCAGCAAAACCTTAACATCATTGGTATGATATGCCAAGGCCTCAGCCCACTTAGAAACATAGTCAACTGCAACAAGGATGTAGATGTTCCCATGAGATGGTGGGTTAAAGGATCCCATGAAGTCAATTTTCCAGCAGTCAAACACTTCAACTTCAAGAATTGGGTTCTGGGACATTTTATTTCCCTTACTAATGTCTTCTATCCCTTGGCAAGGGTCACATTTGGACCTCTCTAATCAAAGAAGAATGATGGATGTGAATGCTTTCAACTTCAATCAAAACCAGATTCCTCATAATCATTCATTTCCTTTTGGAAACAATCTTCATGGCAGTATCTCTCAAAAGTTTCTCCTAAATACAATATGGATTACAAACCGGATTTTATTCCAAACAAGAACATGAATCAGAAACGGTACCAAAACCATAATCAGAATTTTAAGAGAGAAAATTTTTGAGGATATGAACCAGTTGCTCCTCATGATGGACCCCATCATTTTTAATTCATTTTAATGTGATCCACTTTAAATATGAAGACATATTGCTTGTTTTTTTGGTAGTGAGAATAGATTAAATCCCGTCAATTTATTAATTAAACAAAAACAAATTCAAATTACAACAGAGTCAGAATCAGATCTCTAATGTTTATATGGTAATTACTTTGTATTCTTATGATTCTTATCTTATTTTTAATGATTTTTGGTTTTATAAAAACTTTTTAACTTTTTTATTTATTCGTAACTAATTTTCTATAAAGGATTTAAAAGTTTATTTTGTTACAAACTCAAAGTCATTGTCCTAAATGCATCCTCCTTCAACATAATAGATATCTCTTAATATATATATATATGCATTTATCTTAATCTTGGGTTATCTTAGAAACAAAATAAATATATATGTATATAGTTCTGGCCATTTGGTTCTTTTGGTTTTTGGTTTCATTTTCGAATAAGTAGAACCAATAAAACCCAAAATATTATTGGTTTGGCTGTGAATGGTTTACTTGTAACCAGCTTGGACAAAAATATGATTATAAGTAAAATATTTTTAGGGTAAGTTAGTTTCAGTTTTTATTTGATTTCACTATGTTCTTGGTTAAGAACCGAAAACAAAAATTACGTAACTATTAGAGCTCAACGGTTCTTTGTCAGAAATTATAACCGCACTGAATTGGTTCAATATTTTGCTCTAGTTTTTATGCTTAGGTTTAATGCATAGGCTTAACGTTTTAACAGACCATATAAAGTCATGGCTTTAAATAGAGGGTTTCAGTTTGAGCAAACCAAAAATGTCAATTACAATAGGTATCATGGTTAATTCTGGTTTAGTCATTAATAATTAAATTGATTAAATGTTAATTTAATCAAACCTTATGATTTGTCTTCTTCATTGAAGAGAATTGAATTGATTTTCAAACAAGAAATTCTATGAGAGAAAACTCTCGTTCTTTTTCATTCAACAAATACGTTACAAGGGGATACAACTTATATAGGGATCTTTTGTAAACTCTAACCCTAATCTTAATGGACCTTAACACTAGACCAAATAATAAAAATAAAAAACTAATCTAGTCTTCCTAATCCTAATTATATATAAAAGAAGAGTTTGATTCTCTCTATAGGTGAAGGCACATCAGCAAAAGTTTTTTAATACCAACAACCAATCAAATAATTATATATATAAAAAGAAAAGTTTGGTTTTCTCCATAAACGAAGCCACATCAGCAAAAATTTTTTAATACCAACAATGAATCAAATAATTAGATTAATACAACTCGTAAGAGTAAACCATTTTTATTGGACGAAGGAAAGAAACTCACGAATCATCACTTTGAAAAGTATTGCAGTTTTACACTCAAGATATCTATCAGCTCGTCATCAACTTATAGAGTCAATTTTGTATGGCAATTTGCGATTCCTAAGTTTTTCCATTGTTGTCTTATGTATCAATGTTTTTGGGTTTTACAAAGACTAAGTCATCAACCGAGATGCTTCTTCACCGGAAAAGGGAAACACCGGCTATTTTAAAGCAGGTGGTTCATGGTTGGAGGAGTCACTGAATTGCTCCGGCTGTTCTCCGTCGCTCCGTCTTCTTCCTCCATCCTTCTAGATAAGGATAGGTAATCTAAAAAGCTTTCAATTACGGTTTCTTTTCTTGTTCTGCATCAATAATCAATAATTCTATCTTCTGCATTATGTTGTTTTGGTTTATTGAATTCAAACAATATCTTATATCCTGAACTTCCCTACATCTATGTTTGGTGTGCGTAACCATTCATTGTTATGTATGCTATGTTGCTTAATTTTGGTGAAAGCTTACCCTGCATCATAAAGAAATCTCATCTCACTTTCATGAAATCATCAACATACAAAGATGATGGATCTAATCCTTTTTTTTTCTTTACGTACAATGACACATTTTAAAATTTTAGGTTTCTACAGAGATTTATGAATGATGAAATGGAGAGAATTAATACCAACCTACAACAATAAACCAGTTCTTTTTAGTCTCCAACATATAATTCATACATATGACCTCAGACTATGGTTTTTGAGGTACCACGGTGTTTGGCTATGTCAATGCTCTCTTGCTTATATATTTCCTGATCAACTCTGAATTTCCAGGGTGCTGCTGATGAGGGATAAGATCTGAAAAATTTGTAGTGAACAATCACAAAGTAGTTGCGCTCACATCTCACCTACATGCGCAAATGAGATTGAAGTGAAAGTAATTGTGTTGAGGCTTATTTTTAAAATGAGTGATGCAAGTGCAGAGGGTATATTAGATCAAGTGAATGGAACAGTACATATGTCATGGACGCAATCGAGGGTGCTAGGAATTCAACAAATCAAGTCATTGAGGGATCCGCTAAAAAGTTGGGTCGATAACGTTCACATTACGTTGTAATCTGCTGAAGCCAAAACACTGATGTTTTTGCAACCTTGGACTTTTTGTTTATTTTTTCTTTTAAGCTGCAGATTGTAACATTGTCATAGATTTGATGCAACTTTCTTTAAAAATTTTAGAAGTTACAATTACTGTTGAATTTTATTATCAACAGGCACATGACAGGAAATAGCACCACTGCCTTCCAGGTTTTGTTTGTGCCTCTCTCTGTTCTATACATCCTTACTATAGTTAAGTTAGTTGGAAAAATCTTCACAACTCATTTGCTTATCATAAATCATGGACTTAGTGTGTCATTTACTGTGTCATTTGACATTGGCTTACTGTGTCATTTACTATGTTTGTTTTAAGAGTGGTGCTTCAATGAAAAGACGAAAGGAGAATGAAGATTAAGAAAGCAAGTAACATTAAGTTTAATTCTCTGATTGATAGAGATGTTTAATGACGAAGAGCAAAGCTTTGTTTTAGACATTAGGAGGTTGCCAAGTCAATTTATGTTTTATATATCCTAAATTGAGTTTTCTATGTTCTACTTCAATCTAATCATTTTTATCCCATATGACTCGACTATATTTGTTAATCAAGCAAGCAATGATGTCTATAGACTCTGGTTCCATTTTAAGAAATAATTTGGATATCATATTGGAAAAAACCCTTTTGAATGTAAGTTTGAGAAAGTTCAACCTATTTAACTGATCACTTGTATCCAAATTCATTTCAAACTTTTTATTTTGACAATTTATTAGTATGTTAAGCTAGGAAATAGACGGTAAGATAAAAAAAATATCCCTCATTGCTTCTTTTCGTCACAATTTTTTTTTCTTTAAACTTTTTTTGGTAATTAATTTTATAAAATAATTTCCAAGAAATAAATTGCAGTGTAGCGCGGCAATAACCTAGTATGCTTAATTTTACAAACCCAATTAATTAAATACAAAATAAGACTCTCACGTGAATTAGGCTTAGAAAAAAGCCCACCTAAAGCAATCCAAGGCTTGGACGAGCTTTGTGCCTATAGTGTAAGTTCACGCTGCACCAGATTTTGATACATTGTAACAAACGAAATGACAGTATTATAACCAAATTACTATGAATTTCATACCTTATATTGATAGAATATAGAGATTATGTAATGTTGCAAATATAGCAAAAAATAAAACTAAAATGTAAAATATAATTAAATTAAGTTGGAATTTTTTCTTAGAAACCTCAAAATAATATATATTGGATGTATTATTTTGCTATAAATACAAGAAATTTTCATTCGGAAGGCATGATCCTCTCTCTCTCCTCTCTCTCTCTCTCTCTCTCTCTCTCTCTCTCTCTCTCTCTCTCTCTCTCTCTCTGATATAACTAAAAAATGGCGAAGAAATTTGTGTTTTAAACACTTTTAAAACTAAAATAAATTTTTTTTTTTGACTTTAGTGTTTTTGTTGGGTGACTAAAGTGGGTTGATGTTTGTATAGTATTGACTAAATCGAGTTGGAGAAAAAAGGAATGGAGACATAAAAAAGCACTTGGGCATTGGTGGGAAAATCTCATTTAAACACTTGACTTAGCTCATCTCTATGCCTCCAAAACTCATCTTGGAAATGTGAAGACGGTTGTTACACTTAAAGCTTCCAAAATTTTTCAAGCAAGCTTCAAGTGTAACAACCGTCTTCACATTTCCAAGATGAGTTTTAAATGCATAGAGATCTAAGTCAATTTTTTGAATGAAAATTTTCCAACAATACCCAAGTGCTTTGTTTTTATGTCTTCATTCCTTTTTTTCTCTAACTCGAATTGGTTCAAATTTTGAAAGTCGAAAGTCCAAGTAATTGTTTCAAATTTATATGTCAGAAGTCCAAGAAATGATGCGTTTGGAATTGATGGTAGTGCTCATATCAACCCTAATTTGGACCTCTCTAATCGAAGAAGAATGATAGATGTAAATGCTTTCAATTTCAACCAAAACCAAATTCTGTAAATTAGTAATGTTGAAATCATATTTTTTACTAATTTATCGATATAATAAATTAATCTAAGAAATTAATTTGGGATCGATAAATGTATTAGTTTATCAAAATATTTATTTATAAAGGTTATACTGGAGTATAATTTTATGTTATCAATTTATTTAATATTTTATTTTAGACTTTAATAACTAAGTTTTCTATACTTATAAAAGCACATTATTTATTATAAATATTACAAAATTTTTCTTATCAATAATATATTGAAACAAAAATAATTCTTTTCAAATCTATTCTCTTGAAACAAACAAATATTTATACTATTTTCCTTTAAAAATAAATTTTACAAGATTTAATTATTATATGTATAACACATATAATTTTTAGGGAAAATTGTACCAAATGCTCTCTTTAAGTTTTAAATTATCTGAAATGCCATCTTTTTTTCAACTTTTCACGAAATGCCTTTTTTGAGAAATGGATATTTCGTGTAAAGACATAACATAAAATACTATCAACGGTGGATAATAATAGTGTCTACCATGGACATCTATAGTAATTTCATGATGTACATACATTTGCTGTCCACGGTGGACAATAATAGTGTCAACCATGGACACAACATGCAGTGTTGTCTATAATGGATATCTATACGGTCCATCCTGGACAACAATGTTGAAATTCAATGCCACAAAACTGGATTTCCGCAAAAATGAAACATAAAATGTGGCATTTGGTGAAAGGTCCGATATTGATTGCATTACAACTAATAAAAACTAAACGATGACATTCAATAAAAACTTCCCTAATTTTTATAGCAGCTGCTAATAAAATCACATAACCATTTCATCAAAAATATATTTTACTATAGATAACAAATCAATCGTTCTGTTCTCATTTAAATACTAACAACAAAATATAATTTCGGAATCAATATAACATAATATATTTGCTATATGATGTAGTCATTTCATGAAAATATTTTCAATCAATAATGAGTAATACCAAAACATTATGCTCTTTCTTAGTATTTTTTGTAACTCAATTATATATCTTTGCTAATTTAATTGGAACCGATTACATTTTTCTTGACTTTCATGATTGGTGACCAAAATGAAATACCAACATGCGAAATATTTTTTAGTAATATAATTGGTGACCAAATTTATGGACCACAATGGAAAATAATATGCTCATTCTTAATTTGAATCAGCCATATGTGTCGCTATATTCCAATTTATTTCCAAGAACTATTTTTGCTTTATCCCAATTAATTTACAAAGATATCGTACTAGATTTGCAAAGATGAAAAATACTTGAAAGGTAAATCTATCTGTCAGATTTTGATACATTGTAACAAACGAAATGACAATACTATAGTAAATTAGTATGAATTTCATACCTTATATTGATAAAATATAGAGATTATGTTATGTTACAAAGTTGGTAAGAAATGAAATTCAAATATAAAAAAATAATAAAACTAAATAGGAATTTGTTCTTAAGCAACTCAAAATATCTATTGGCTATAATGCTATAAATACATGAAATTTTCATCTATGCAAACATCAATCTATAATATTTCTCTCTCAAATATCACTAAAAATGATGAAGAAAAGTAAAGGTCGTCAAAAATAGAAATGGTTGAAAAGTTTTCTCTTTTGGTCATCCAAACGTTAAAACTGTAATTGACCGATTTATACGAGGATTTTACTATCACACTACAAGAAAACATGCATTTAGCGACTGAATATTGTGACTGAAATATTCAGTCGCTAAATTTGAGACTGATTTGAGACTGATTTGCGACTAAAAAAAATCAGTGTG
>OVAX01003983.1:0-15893 GCA_900406405.1 Lepidium africanum | reverse complement strand
AAGTTATTCTTGTTTTACAAGTGATCCTGTGTGGGGAAAGTATTGTACGAATCCCAACACACAGATCACGGAAAATCCTACGCCAACCGCGACCAGCACAGCCCAGATCGCGGACAGTCCTACGCCGGCCGCGACCAGCACAACACAGATCGTGGACAACACTACGCCAGCCGCGGCCTACACGCCTTCAACCCTCGAACCGGCCCAGGTACGTATGTACTTTACGGTTTCCCTGTTTGTAGGTATATCCGCGACCCCACCTCATTAAGTCCGAGATCAGACTTTGATTCACGTGATCTACACTATTTATTATTTTGATTTGTTTCCCGTTTTGTTAAACTGCTGCGCCACTTGTTTCCCTTTTTATTTGATTCCTTCTTTATGTATTGATCCCGTCTTTATGACTCGGATTGTGTAATAATTGCCCATTGAAGGCCACCAAGCCATCGAACCACTATATAAGGTTCCCTTTGGCATTTGTATTTTTCACAACTTATTAATAAAGATCACGTTTTCTCTTAAACAGTTCGGCCATTTCTTCTTTGAGGATTCAAGAACGAGTGACGAGTTCTTCCTTGTGAGGATTCCAAGGTTGAACGGATTCGAGTATCAAAGGATTCATCACGTCCTTTGTGGATCTCACAACGCTTTCGCCCAAATTCAGGTTTCGTCGTCTCAGACTCACCAAGGTCGAGACATTGGAATCATATCCGAAGGTTCCTCATCCGAGGTACTCATCATCTGGTATCAGAGCCGAAAAGCTCCACGGTATCAACTCTGTATCGTTCCTCTTCTCTTTATTTTGCTTAATTCGGTTTTGTTATTTCATTGTTTCGTTGCATCGCTTATAGTTCTAGGAATCACCAAGCTCTAGTGCTATAAGTTTTTAAGTGTTGTTCTCGTTTTTATAAAATAAAAACCAAAAAAAAAAAAAATCAATTTTCTCCTTCGTTGTGTTCTTCGTGTTCTTCGTGTTCTTCTCCTTACGGTTTTGATTCGAAGATTTTTGTTCATTGTGTTATTTCCTTGTTTTACACTTCATTAAATTCATGATTTTTTTGTTTCCTTGTTGCAATCCGATCTGAAATTTTAAATTTGAATTTTCAAATTATTTCCTTGCTGGTTCCGTTTTCATTTATTGTTGATCTCTTTTTATTCGGTTCATTAATAATTTCCTTTTTGGGTTTGGATTATAGGTTTCGATGTGTGAACATCCAACCGAGAACCAAGCCGCTGAAATCCCCGTCGGTCAACTCTCCGGACTCACGGAAGCCCTCATCAACATTCAAATGCAAATTGTTCGAATGGGGGAACGGATGACACGACTTGAACAAATCCCGCTTCTACCACCTGCTGTACCGCCGGATCCAACCAATACGAACCAAACGGTTGAACAACCGTTGAGACGGACCACACCCCAACGGACCAACTACACAAATGAGGATAAAGGCGATCCGACTGAATACGACTCGGACGAACAGCCTATACCACTCGCGACCGGACCAATCCGTCGAGTGAGCCAAAGACGAGCCGAACCACTCGCTAGAGGCATACCACGGCAGGCCGCACAAGGATGACGTGACCCAGACGAACATTACAACCGAGGCTACGACGCTCCTTATGGACGTGTCAATGAAGAACCGGCTCGACCCGTTGATCCCAAGATCACGGCCCCAACCTTCGCAGGCCGCGTTAATCCCGAAGCTTACTTGGACTGGGAACGACGGTTAGATAACATTTTCGAATGTTATGAATATCCTAACAACAAGAAAATCTCTTTTGCTACAGCTCAACTTACGGATGAAGCTCTTGCTTGGTGGGATCGAGAAGTGGCCGACCAAAGACGACACCGTCTCGGACGGATCGATAATTGGAACAAGATGAAGCGCCTTATGAGACAACGCTATGTTCCGGCCTACTATCATCGTGAGCTCCAGAAACAGTTCCGGAAACTCAACCAAGGCTCCAAGAATGTAGAGGAATACTTTGACGAGTTCGAACTCTTGAAGAACCGACTCGAGGTTGAAGACTCCGAAGAAGCTTTGATGATTCAGTTCATCGATGGATTACATGAAAGGATCTCTGCCAAGGTAGAGAGGCACCCATACCAAGACCTCCACGAAGTCCTACATCTCGTCATCCAAGTCGAACAACACATCAAGCGGAAAACACCCGTCTGGCCTAAGTCAACTTGGACCGCCCCAAAGGCCGCTGAGTCCGCATCAAAAAGGATCGAGATTGAATCTTGGTTCAAGAAGCCGGCGATCGAACCATCCAAGCCAATTGAGGTACCAAAAGTTGTTAGTTCCTCGCATACTCGAGACATCACTTGTTTTAGGTGCCAAGGACGTGGACACATGGCTAGGGAACGTCCCAACAGATGCCTCATGATCATCACGACCGATGGTGGCTATAAATCCCAAGACGAACTTGAAGAAGATCCACCCGAACCGACACCCCAAGTAGAGTATCCGGACCATGGGGAGTCACTTATGATCCGCCGGGTACTTAGTACCAATTTGGACCGAGGGGAGTTACTTCAACGGGAAAACATCTTCCACACCCCTTGCACCATCAATGCCAAGGTATGTAATTTAATTATTGATGGCGGTTCCTGTACTAACTTGGCAAGCAGGTACATGGTTGACAAGCTGAAGCTTCCGCGTACTAAACACCCACAACCGTACAAGCTTAAGTGGCTAAATGACAAGTCTGAAGTGAGTGTGGGCGAGCAAGTCACTGTACCGTTCAGTGTTGGTCGATACCACAATCAGGTGGTATGTGACGTAGTCCCAATGCAAGCCGGCCACCTCCAGCTGGGACGCCCATGGCAATTTGACCGAGAAGTGCTACACGACGGACGGACCAACCTGTATACTCTTGTCCATGACAAGAAGAAGTATATGCTTGCACCACTAACTCCGGCCTAGATTCGGGAGATTCAAGCGAAACAATCCAAGGAAACCGAGGTAAAACGTTCCAACTTTTATGTTACCTCACATACAGTTTCTAAGACCATCAATGATGTCGGGCAAGTGCTACTCATGGTCTTTAAGGAATGTTTGGCCACAGGAACAAGTGAGGACGAACTACCAGCCGAGATTTCCTCTCTTTTGGACAGGTTCAAGGACGTGTTCCCGAAGGAAACTCCACCCGGCCTACCGCCTATCCGTGGAATAGAGCATCAAATCGACTTAGTTCCCAGGGCACCTCTACCCAACTGTCCCGCCTACCGAATGAACCCGAAAGAGTCTCGAGAGCTAGAAAGACAAGTCCGAGACCTTATGGACAAAGGGTACATCCGAGAGAGTCTAAGTCCTTGTGCCGTCCCGGTCCTATTAGTTCCCAAGAAGGATGGGTCGTGGAGAATGTGTGTGGATTGTCGAGCCATCAACAACATCACCGTCAAGTACCGACATCCAATTCCGCGACTAGACGACATGTTGGACGATCTTGGTGGAACATCCCTTTTCTCCAAAATAGACCTCAAGAGCGGATACCACCAAGTCAGGATGAAAGAAGGCAACGAATAAAAGACCGCCTTCAAGACCAAACAAAGCCTATACGAATGGCTTGTAATGCCGTTTGGACTTACGAACGCTCCAAGAACCTTCATGCGACTTATGAACCAGGTTTTGCGTTCCTTTATCTCTAAGTTTGTCGTCGTCTACTTTGACGATATTCTAATCTACAGCAAGACCTTATCCGACCATGTGTTGCATCTTGAGATGGTATTGGACACCCTCCGAAAGGAAAGACTATTTGCCAATCTCAAGAAATGCACCTTTTGCACTAATGAAGTAGTGTTTCTAGGTTTTGTTGTTAGTGCTGCAGGTTTACGAGTCGATCAAGAGAAGATCAAGGCCATCCAAGAATGGCCAATGCCTACTACCATCGGTCATGTCCGTAGTTTTCATGGACTAGCGAGTTTTTATAGGCGGTTCATTCAGGACTTCAGTACCATCGCAGCTCCCCTCACCACCGTCATCAAGAAGGATGTAGCCTTCCATTGGGAACCAGCTCAAGAATCCGCCTTTCAAGAGCTAAAGGACCGTTTGACACAAGCTCCGGTATTGACCTTACCCAACTTTGACGTGACGTTTGAAGTTGAATGTGATGCTTCGGGATTAGGTATTGGAGCTGTGTTAACTCAAGGAAAGAGGCCCGTAGCATTCTTTAGCGAGAAATTAAGCGGAGCCACGCTCAACTATCCGACTTACGACAAAGAACTCTACGCCTTGGTCCGTTCGTTGGAAACTTGGCAACATTACCTCCTGGCCAAGGAATTTGTAATACATTCGGACCATGAGACCTTGCAGCACCTGAAGGGCCAGACCAATCTCAAAAAGAAACTTGCTCGTTGGCTCGAGTTCATTGAGACCTTCCCGTACGTGATTAAGTACAAGAAATGCAAGGAAAACATAGTGGCCGATGCGCTGTCAAGGAGACACATTCTCATCTCCACAATGGAGGCTAAGGTATTGGGTTTTGAATCACTTAAGACTCAATATGCTGATGATGCAGATTTTAAAGAGACCTTCAAAGCTTGCGGACAAGGAATCTACGGAGACTTCTACATTCACGACGGGTTCATCTTCAAGAAAAGGCGACTTTGCATACCGCAAGGATCAATCAGGGAGCTACTCGTCAAGGAAGCTCACGGAGGAGGACTTATGGGTCACTTCGGCATTAAGAAGACTCTAAGTATGCTCAAGGAGCATTTTTTTTGGCCGCACATGAAGCGGGACGTCATCAGACATTGCAAACGATGCATTGTGTGTCTCACGGCCAAATCTAGGTCACATCCTCATGGTTTATATATGCCTTTACCTATCCCTAACGGCCCTTGGGTAGATGTTTCTATGGATTTTGTGGTAGGTCTATCCAAGTACCAAAAGAAGGACACGATTTTAGTCGTGGTGGACTGGTTCTCCAAGATGGCCCATTTCATCCCGTGCGAGAAAGGCCACGATGCTTCGCAGATCGCAACCCTCTTCATGAGAGAAGTAGTGCGGCTACATGGAATACCCTGCATGATAGTATCAGACCGCGAACCCAAGTTCTTTGGTCACTTTTGGCGTACCCTATGGAGGAAACTTGGCACCAACCTGCTGTACTCAACCACTTGCCATCCGCAAACAGATGGGCAAACGGAAGTCGTCAACCGAACCATCTCTGCCTTACTTAGAGCAGCCATTGGCACCAACATGAGGAGCTGGCCTGAGGCACTACCAAACATTGAGTTTGCCTATAATCGTGTTGTTCATTCTACAACTAACCGTTCACCTTTTGAAGTTGTGTATGGTTTTCAGCCTTTGTCTCCTCTAGACCTCAAGCCGCTGGCACCCTTAGAGACAATCAACCAAGATGGAGACACCAAGGCCGAATACATCCGACAATTACACGAGGATGTCAAGGCCACCATTGAGAACCAAACAGCCAAGTATAAGGCGCAAGCCGACAAGGGACGGTAGGAAATTATTTTCCAACTGGGAGATTGGGTTTGGATGCATCTACGGACCGAAAGGTTTCCCAAAGAACGGAAACAGAACAAGAAGTTGGCACCACGAGGCAACGGGCCGTTCAAAGTACTAGAACGCATCAACAACAATGCCTACCACCTTGACCTACCCGATCATATTAAGGTACATCCTGTTTTCAATGTTTCGGACCTTACTCTTTTTGATACAGGATCAACCGATCCGATACCGGATCGTTCGCAAGGGGGAGGGAATGATGAGGCCATCAGCCACAGCCTCCTGATCACTGCGGCCATCCGGCGCATTCCAGTCGTCCATCCCGGACCAGACACCCGAAGCAGGATGAAGGCCGTCCGAGACAAGTTCGTCGACTCGATCGGCACACTGCTCAACCTGATCGAGCCCCTAGCCGAGACGGACCTGAACCAACTCACACTTCCACGACCATACAAGGAAGAGGTTTTCACCAACAAGGATGTGACCATCTCCGTCCCGGCCGCGACCATCACAGCACAGATCGCGGACAATCCTACACCGGCCGCGACCAGGACAGCCCAGATCTCGGACAGTCCTACGCCGACCGTGACCAGCACAACACAGATCGCGGACAACACTACGCCAGCCGCGGCCTACACGCTTTCAACCCTCGAACCGGCCCAGGTACGTATGTACTTTATGGTTTCCCTGTTTGCAAGTACATCCGCGGCCCCACCTCATTAAGTCCGAGATCAGACTTTGATTCACGTGATCTACACTATTTATTATTTTGATTTGTTTCCCGTTTTGTTAAAGTGCTGCGCCACTTGTTTCCCTTTTTATTTGATTCTGTCTTTATGTTTTGATCCCGTCTTTATGACTCGGATTGTGTAATAATTACCCATTGAAGGCCACCAAGCCATCGAACCACTATATAAGGTTCCCTTTGGCATTTGTATTTTTCACAAGTTATTAATAAAGATCACGTTTTCTCTTAAACAGTTCCGCCACTTCTTCTTTGAGGATTCAAGAACGAGTGACAAGTTCTTCCTTGTGAGGATTCCAAGGTTGAACGGATTCGAGTATCAAAGGATTCATCACGTCCTTTGTGGATCTCACAACGCTTTCCGCCCAAATTCAGGTTTCGTCGTCTCGGACTCACCAAGGTCGAGACATTGGAATCATATCTGAAGGTTCCTCATCCGAGGTACCCATCATTCATGGTAAACTTAGTGAAGGTCAACAAACCTATCATAGTGGACATAAATATATCGATTTAATGAAATTTCTAAGCATAGTAGACTACTAGTTTAAGTGTGACAGACGTTGAAGACCTTCATAGTAAAACTTAGGGAAAGTTAGCAAACCGAGCATGGTAGACATAGAAGTATCGGTTTGAGATAAATTTCTAAGCTTGATAGAATATTAGTTAAAGAATACCAAACAACCATTAAAGTCTACCAAACAACCGTTAAAGTCTATCAAAAAACTATTTCTCTATCTCATGAGAAACTTGAAATGACCAAATTTGTGTTTTTTAAAAAAAAAATTAAATTTTTTTAGAAAAATTTTTTAATAGCAAAAAAGTAAGGACAAAACGAATTTTTCTCTTTTCCACTTCAAATATCAAACTTTGCACACATTCTTTAAATAATTACCATATTTTCACAAACTCTTTAAGTAATTAATTCTTAAATGAAACATAAATACAACGAATATACATGTAGCTTTAACTATTCAGATTAATGTTGTGGGTGAAGTTATTTTCACCGATTTAAAATAAAATAAAATATACGTTGGTAAAAGATAAAATAAGTGTAATGTGTTTTTATCCCATTGCTCTATATACAAATATGTATTTTTTTTTTTGTCAATATTGGGATACAATTGGCCGACCCATTAGCCAAGTTCCTACATAATACAGGCGGTGAAACTCGATCCCGAGATGTGTAAATGCATATACTTTTAATAAACTTACTACTAGTGACACTTATATGCATTTTTTTAATGGGGTGATTATTTATTATTTTTAAACATCTGTTCGATCGTTTATTAATCAGGTATTCGTAATTTGAATTTTAAATTCGAATTGGTCACACTTCTATAAACAAATTTATAAATAGCCCGACATAATACATCTTCATTACTTGTTGTATATGGAAAAAAGGGACCATAGAAATTAATAATAAAAAATAAAAATAAAAGGAAAGGAAATTAGGATAATAGGCTTTGGCGGGATGTCTCTGTTCTTAATTAACCCTTCTCTAATACTTAAAACCCAAAACACACTCACTGTACTCTTTTGATATTGCACCAAATTACCAACTCTTTAATCAATCTTAATCAACCTAATCTATAATCTCTCCCCCAAATCTCAATTTTCCCTCTTCAATCTTGATTACCCATATCTAGATCCGTGATGCAGTTAATCCCTTGATTTATTTAGCCTACCCCGATTTGAAAATCATCAACTTTTTCAATTATTATTATAATTCAGTAAGTGGAAAAAGCTGGAGAAGAAGAAGTGGGAGATATCATTGTGACAGAAGATTGAATCTTCGTTGGTGGGCGCTTATTGCTTGCTTCCGACATAAGCACCTTTCAGATCCGGAACTGGGTTTATCCCATTAATGCACTACCAATCAAGCTTTGGTTTCGTTGCTACTTGTTTCCAATTTTGTCAGGCGGATATTTTAGAGTTCACAAATTAAGAAGTCATTCTGGGGTAATCTCTTAACAATGTTTCACCCTTCGTCTTCTTCTCTTGGCTACTAAATCGAGAAAATGTCTATAAAGATAGTGGAACTATTGAAGTTGGCTTAGCATGTTACTTGAATCGGATCTCTTACTCGACTCTTAGGTGTTACTCGACTCAACGGGGAGAGGAGGTGTTTAGATCTGACGATAGCAAGCTACTCATTCACTTTTAGATTTTATTTCTGTTTCGCTATTCCTCAGAAATCCCTTCTTCTAATTTGGAATTGAAGGGTCAACACGCTTCATTTTTAATTTGGTTAGTCGGTAAGTTTGCAAAGATCGGAGATCAAACCTTTTTCATGTGATTATTTATGTAGTTTAGTGGATTTAGTAGCTTAAATCTTGAACAGATCAGTGACTTGGATACAAGCTTGATCTAATGGTTTCATTGTTCTGTCTCTAAACCACTTCGATTTCCTAGCTTCAAATATGCTATGTAGTCTCTCTTCTTTCGAGGATTCAAGCGTTGTACCCGGAACTTGTAGATTTATGAAAATGAGCACAGGAAAAAAGAATTGAGCTCCTGTCATATGTGTCTTGCAGGTGAGACTGTTTTGATATTTTGAGTAATGTCGAGACTGGCAAAATGGAAGCTGGAGAAAGCCAAAGTCAAAGTGGTCTTTCGGTTGCAGTTTCACGCTACCCATGTAAGTCATATACCATAATTAGCTTAGCAGGTTTTGTTTAGTATTTCTGCAAATCATTACTCACACAACGTCATCAACCTTGAAATGTAATTCACTACTTCCTATTGTTTTTGCTGTGTTCTTAAGCTGCTGGTGTGCAATTATGCTAGCAATTATGTATGTCCAGTCTAGGTGGTTATATAAAATGTTTATGGTACATCCTTGCTTTATATAAAATGATCTGATTGGTGCTCTGTTTTTATTATTTAAGGTTCCGCAGGCGGGATGGGACAAACTGTTCATATCTTTCATCCCTGCTGATTCTGTAAAAGCCACTGCGAAGACAACAAAAGCGCTTGTGAGAAATGGAACTTGCAAGTGGGGGGATCCAATCTATGAAACTACAAGGCTACTTCAGGATACAAGGACCAAGCAATATGATGAAAAACTGTATAAGATTGTTGTGGCTATGGTATCATTCTACTGTTTTCCCTATCTTTTATTTTTAATTTTTCTGACATCTACTTTCGCAGTTAATTTATTCCTCCTTTGCATTCTTATGAGATCAGGGTACTTCGAGATCTGGTATCCTTGGAGAGGCTATGATTAACCTTGCTGAATATGCTGATGCCTTGAAACCTTTTGCTGTGGCATTGCCGTTGCAAGGTTGTGATTCAGGAGCTATCTTGCATGTATGAACCATTTGGCATCTTTTCTCTGTTTTCCATGTCCTGATAGCGATAGACATCCTTCTCAAGCTCATAGTTTGGTTCCTCAACATTTTGGTTTTTGTTTTCAGGTCACTATACAGCTGTTAACTTCAAAAACTGGTTTCAGAGAGTTCGAGCAGCAGAGAGAAATTAGTGAGAGGGGAACATCAGCGACCCCTGACCATAGCAGTCCTGACGAATCTTCTCGTTCCAGGATTTCACCTTCTGATGAGACTCCTAATCATGTTGAAAAGGTTTGGTCTTCTTTCCGTGAAAGCTTCATGACTGTGTCCTTTCAGTTTTTTACCACAAATGTACTGCTAACATGATATGCTTATATGTATGTAGTGTTATGATCACTTATTCATAGAACAACAACTTTTCCACAACTAACTCGGGTGTGAGGGTGTTGACAAAATTAATATTGTCGATCTTTTTTTGCAGACAAGTATAAGAGGGAGTTATAAAGAAAAGTTCCGAGATAACTATGTTGTGGAAGAATCTGTGGGGCCAATTTACCATGATTCAGGATTGGGATTTGATGTCTCTTCAAACACGTCAGGGAGCCTAAATGCAGAGAAACACGATATGTCCAGCACAAATGAAATTGACAGCCTCAAAAGTGCGGTATCAGGAGATCTAAGTGGACTTGCTCAGAGCCTGCAGAAAGAGAAAGATGTTCGCGAGTGGCATCATGACTGGGGTTCAGACTATCTTGGTAAGAATGGCGATTTGGGCAATGCAATAGAAGACAACAATAAGCTTAAAGGATTTTTGGAAGACATGGAATCATCCTTTAATCACATAAAGAATGAAGTGAATTTGCTGCAGTGTCATGCAGATGATATAGGTTCCAAAGCTCAAGATTTTTCTCAAATACTTATTTCAGAGATTGGTTCTGGGGATCATCTGGTCAAAGAAGTATCTGTGCTGAAATCAGAGTGCTTAAAGATAAAAGAAGAGATAGAGCACTTACGTAACGTCAAGTCACACATTCTGTATAGTAGCAAAGACCACGATAATGTTTCCCACAGTTTACAACAAAGATGGTTGCAGGGACTTTTTGTTGTAGAGGATAACATAAAAGAAATTCAGAACAAAGTTTGCTATGGGTACCATGACCGAGACTTGAGATCGTTCCGCTCAGACTTTGAGTCTCTGCTCGGAGTTCTACAGGATTTTAAGAGGCAGATTGGCCAGCCTATATCTTACCTCACAGCACCATCCGAGAAAATCATCACGACCGATATGAAAGAGAGAGGCGTATCAAAAGCAAATAATTTTGTAGGAAGTTCTGAGTTGGACACTGATATTTATCAACCAGAACTTGATCCACTGCAATATCTTGGTATGCCTGATCTTGCTTCTCGTGAACCCAACTCAGCAGATTCTGTTAGTGCCATGAGAGATAAGATTCTCGAGCTTGTACGAGGGCTGGACGAGTCTAAATCTGAACGTGATAGCCTTACCAAAAAAATGGATCAGATGGAATGCTATTACGAATCTCTGGTCCAGGAGCTTGAGGAAACTCAAAGACAGTTACTATTAGAGTTACAGAATCTAAGGACTGAACATTCCACGTGTCTCTATAGTATCTCTGGCGCTAAGGCTGAGATGGAGACACTGCGCCAAGAAATGAATGAGCAAACTATAAGATTTTCTGAGGAGAAGAAAACTTTGGATTCTTTGAATGAAGAACTGGATAAACGAGCTATGGCTGCAGAGGCCGCACTTAAAAGGGCCCGCTTAAATTATTCTATTGCTGTTAACCATTTGCAGAAGGATCTTGAATTGCTTTCATCCCAGGTTGTATCTATGTTTGAGACTAATGAGAACCTCATCAAGCAAGCTTATCCAGAACTACCACAAAGCTTAGACAAATGCATTCCATCAACAGATGATTCAACGCCTAAGAAACAGGATACTCATGATGTAAAACTCACCCAGTTTCAGAATGAGAAAAAGGGGACGAAGGATCGCTCTTTAAAAGGTGATATTCTTTTAGAAGATTTGAAGAGATCTCTTCATGTGCAAGAAAGCCTATATCAAAAAGTTGAAGATGAACTCTATGTGATGCACTCGAGGAATTTATATCTGGAAGTATTCTCAAACATTCTGCGGGAAACTTTTCTTGAAGCAAGTGTTGACATAAGGATCATGAAAGCGAAAGTTGATGAACTTGGATGGCAGCTGGAGCTTTCAACAGAGGCCAAGGAAATATTGAAGCAAAGACTGGATATTACTTTGGATGAGGTTTGCTCCCTGAATGAAGAGAAAACCGCATGCATTGCCAAATGGAATGCTGTAGCTTTGCAGAATCAAAGTTTAGAGGCAAATTTGCAGAATAATACTCACGAGAACCTCATCCTTCTGCAAAAGATTGATGAACTGGAATCTGTAGTGTTGGAGTCTAAAAATTGGAAAAACAATTATGAAGCATGCATTTGTGAGAAAAAAGAGCTTGCAGAGCTTATGGAGAAAGAAGCGCTGGAAAAAGTTCATTTTCAGACAAGGCTTGCTACTGTTCAGGATGAGTTTGATACTGTGAGGGGTAAGTTCGATGATCTGGCTACGGAAAATGGAAATCTACAGCAGAACTTTAATAGTTTGAAGGACAAGTTGATAAGCACGTTAGACTGCTACAATGAAAAACTCATTTTGTTCCCCGTGTGGGAAGGGGCAGTAGATCTTGATTTGGTGTCCCGTGATTTAACAGATCAGCTTGATAAGTTCTTGAGGAAGATATCTGAAAAATGTTTCGAACTTATGACAGAGAACAAAGATCTGAAAAAGGAAAAATCCAAGACAGAGTTTTCTTTAAGGGCTTCTGAGAATGATGCTATGGAGCTCAAGCAGAAATACAAGAATGATATACAATGTCTTGAGACTAAACTAGAAGCTTCCACTGCTCTCCTGCAGAGACTTCAGTTGGAAACTGAGTCTGTCATGGACAAAATGAAGGTTATAACTGAATCTGAACAAAACTATGAGAACTGTCACCTGGAATCTCTTTCTCGTCTTGACTACTTTGAAAATGAAATTCATCTACTATGGGCCAAGGATGAGGGAATTGGTCAAGGGATCTTTGAATTAAGCTCTGTAGTTGCTGAACATGAAAGAACAAAGCGGCTTGTGGAAGAACTGGCTGAAGAAAACAAAGGTTTATTGGTTTCTCTTCAGGATAAATCTCACAAAACTTCAGGTCTTGTGCGTGAGCTTGAAAATTTAAAGACAACATTTGACCACGAATTGAGACTTGAAAGAAGCTCAAGGCAGGAATTAGAAAGTAAAATGCAAGATCTTACTTCTGAGTTGATAGCGAAAAGTTCCAAATTGATGAGCTTCGATGAGCAAAGCTCTGAGTTGATCCGTCTTAAGAATATGGTTTCCAATCTGGAGCTGGAGAAGGCAAATCACACTAATCTTTTGTCAAGATATGAAACATCTCTGAGAGGCTTGAATCGTGATTCATCATATATATCTGATTTGGAATCCCAGTTGCTCGAAATGATGGAATTGTCAGTAGCAGCAGATATCCAGATTATTTTCACAAGAACTGAATGGGAGACTTATGCTGACAAGCTTCACAAGGAACATTCTGAGGTATTGATTGCGTTCAATGACTCTCGTAATATAGGAGCTCAGCATATGGATGCTAGTGTAAAGTTGTTGACAGATCTTGACTCCTTACAATCAGAATTGAAATTTGAGAGAGGTTTGAGAAACAAATTAGATAGTAGAGTTGAAGAACTCGCCTCTGAGTTAGACAAAAAGCATTTGTTGTTGGAGAACTTTGATGTGCAGAAATCTCAAGTGCAAGTTTTGGAGAAGACGGTAACTGAACTGGAATCTGAAAAGTCTTTTCAAAGTTTGGAGTATGTTAGAAATGCTCAGAGGGAGTCTGTTTTGATCGAAGAACTGTTTCAATATCTAATAGCTGCAGATGTTCAACTTATTTTTTCAAAGATCCAGTCTGAGACCTGTGTCAATGACCTTGCAGAACAACTTAGCTGCTGTTCTAATAGCCACCTTGAGTTTCAAAAGAAGCACACTGATGTGAAATCTGCTCTTAACCATTGTCTAGTCAATGAGACGCGGTATATGGAAGAAAACAATCAGTTATTGTTTCGTCTTGAAGTCTTAAAGTCTGAACTAGAGTCTTCCATGGCTAAAAGCAGAGCTCTTGCTGAAAGAAATGATGAAATGTCAGTTGAGCTTAAAGAGCACACAACTAGGGATGAGAATTCAGAAATAAAGTACTGTGAAAGAAGCTTATGTTCTCATGAAGTTGATGAATTGAAATCTTTGTTGGTTGGGCATGAAGAAGAAATAGAAACGTTGATAGTGTTAAAGGCAGAGGCAGAAATCACAGTCAACGTTCTAAAAGATAAATTAACTGAGTTATATGAACAAGGTGCCACTGAGCTTGAAACACTAAAATATAGGTGCAGTGATCTCACTCAAAAGCTCTCTGAGCAGATTTTGAAAACAGAGGAATTCAAGAGCTTGTCCATTCATTTAAAAGAGCTTAAGGACAATGCTGAAGCAGAATGTAGCCGAGCCCGTGAAAAGGTTGACTATAAAACCCCACTAACTCCACAACAGGAGTCGTTGAGAATCATTTTCATCAAAGAACAGTATGAAACCAAGCTGCATGAACTTCAGTATCAACTGACCATGTCCAAGAAGCATGGTGAGGAGATTCTAATGAAATTACAAGATGCCATTGATGAGAATGAAGCAAGGAATAGGGCAGAATCCAGCCTTTCAAAGAGAATTAAAGAGCTGGAAGATCAAATATTGAATTTGGAGGCTGATCGACAATCTGTTATCTATGATAAACGTGAGAAAACAACGGCTTATGACATGATGAAGGCTGAGCTGGATTGTTCATTATTAAGCCTTGAGTGCTGCAAAGAAGAAAAACAGAGGCTTGAAGCATTTCTGCAACAATGCAAGGGGGAAAATTTGATATTGTCCAAAGAGCTAGAATCAATGAAAGAATTAGTGCAACGTTGCAGCTCTCACAAATATATTGAGATGGAAGAACATTTGTCGGAGTTGGCTGACAAAAATACAATCTCGTCAGGCGATTCGGTGAACCGGGAGGAAAGTGAAGATGCTTGCTTTGTTTCTACTCTGGGGACCATCAGTCCCTGGTCAAAACTTCAGGTAACCGCCAGTTAATGTTTAGATTAGCATTTATATTGAAGTTAAATCAGCATTTAAATTCATGGTATCATAGACCTCATATTAAAGATAATTCTGCTCCAACCATTTATGTCAAATTCTGGTGCACCTTCTGTATAAAGTGTTATTGAAAACTTGTTTGTGATTAATCAAGCTTGTAATGACTAGTCTACTATGTATTTGAATGCTATCTGTATGTATTTCTGATGTTATGATTAATTTCTTATCATGCTGTTTATAGTCGCACCTTTTAATGTATGTTTATCATCCATCAGGGTGCTATTCAATCAAGCAATGTTAATGGAAACGGCGACCAATTACCTTCCGGAGTAGTAATCGCGGTGGACAAAAGTGAAGAAAGCCTAGCTTTGATCAATGATAGTTTCAGGGCAGAGACTTTAAGGTCTAGCATGGATCACTTAAACAATGAGGTAATATTGGATTGTTGGTTAAATTGCTAGAGAGTGGAGTTAAATAATTGAACATATTTATATCACTGACTTAGTTTGAATTGGAAGGCAATTCTTAATCACACTTGTTGGAGTATCTGCAGAACGATTTATGTTTAGTTCCTAGCGTCACTCTGCTCTATATTATTCTCCTCTTTACAGCTAGAACGGATGAAGAATGAGAATCTACTTGAACCTCAAGATGACAATGGTTCAGACACCAGATTTCCAGGTTTAGAACAGGAGTTGATACAGTTGCGTCAGGTGCAGAGTTTTGCCTTTTAAGAGATTATAATATATTGAAGCATGTATGTCCAGAAATCTTATGATCATACTTTCAACAGGCGAAGGAAGAACTTCAGACTATCTTTCCTCTATCTCAAGAGAATTTCAGTTGCGGAAACGCATTGGAAAGGGTCCTTGCACTGGAAATAGAACTTGCTGAAGCATTGCGTGGAAAGAAAAAATCAACTATCCATTTCCAAAGGTACATGTTTGAAAGATTCTGCTATTAATTTTTGCCTATGTAAAACCATTGTTCTGCAGGAAAGAGTGAGAAATATACTAGACGTTGGACTTAACCCTTTTTACCTGAAATTGCAGCTCTTTCTTGAAGCAACACACTGATGACGAAGCAATCTTCCAAAGTTTCAGAGACATAAACAATCTAATTGAAGAAATGCTGGAAACCAAAGGCAGGTATTC